>PISW01006516.1:0-107469 GCA_004023785.1 Mungos mungo
GGGGGGAGAAAGAAGGGAGAGAGAGCGAGGGAAAGAGAGGATGGGAGAGAGAGAGAGAAAGAAAGGAAGAAAGAAAAAGAAAAGAAAAGAAAAAAAGGGGGAGAGAGAGAGAGGGAAGGAGCTAGGCAAAAAAAAGGAAGGAAGAGAGGGAGGAGAAAGGGAGGGAGGAAAGAAGGAGGGAAGGAAAAGGAAGGAAGGGGAAGGAAAGAAGGAAAAGAGAGAGAAAGAAAAGAGAAGAAAAAAAGGAGAGAGGGAGGGAGGCAGGCAGAAAAAGGAAGAGAGAAAGAAAGAAAAAGAAAGAAAGAAAGGGAGAAAGGGAAGGAGGAAGGGAGGGAGGAGGGAAACAGGGAACAGGAAGGAAGGAAAAGAGAGAGAGAAAGAGTGAATGAATGAATGCATGAAAAGGCCATGAGAAAAAGCAGAGAGTAGTTTTGTGATGGAGTCTGACTAAAGGCAGGAACCAAGCAGAATCCTGTCTTTTTAGTTTCTCGACATCAGAGCAGCACAAACACATTGACTAATGTCACTATGTGCCCACCTGGTGTCCACAGAGCCGGAGTTTGTTGATAGAACTGAGGGGTGGGGGTCGGGAAGCGAGGCGGGATCTTTGGGGAAATGCAGTCAAGCAAACCCCCCCCCTCTTCCCAGAGGGTAGGAAGCATCGTGGGAGGGGGGGTCATTAGCAAGGAAGGGTGCCCTGAGAGAGGGGTCTGCACCCAGAGAGGGAGGGAGGGTTTTAACAGCTGTGAAAGGGAAACCCTGGGGTAAGTCTCCTCTGATCCTTCTCCCCCAATGGGCGCCTTGCCCTTGACCCCACTCGCCCCCTTCAGCCTGCATGGATGGCCCAGTCTTAGCAAGAATCCGGTTCAGGGAGTTTACAGACAATCCCCCCCCCACCGAGGATATCTGATCACCCTCCAAATCTGATCAGGTCTCCACCTCCACCTGATGTCTAAGCCTTGACCTGCCTTCAGCAAGAATCCCGGTTTAGCAAGAAACCCCCTACCCCTGCTGTCTCTCCAGTAGTTTTCCATCCCTGACCCTCGTGCAGACCCCTGGCCACCCACCCGCTCCTGTCCTTGCTGTGCGGAGCTGGGCCTCATCCCCCTGACAGTCCAGAGCCTAGTTGCAAGGTTCTCACGAAGTCTTCCATGAGGGGAGGGGGTGGGGGAGAGGGTTGACAAGGTCAGAACACCTCCTTAGCAGGGGACAGAAAGGACAGCTTTGAGAAACTCTTGTTGGGGAGGCTTCTGGGAGGCCTCGGGAGTCTGCTGCTGCTTCTCTAGATAACGCCCCGCAACCGGGTCTAATTGACCTTGTTAGCTGGGTTGTAAGTTATTTACCTTCTGAGCCCAGACACTCTGGGCGCTCTTAAGGGTGAAACGGGCGCCTTGGGGTTACCAACGGGCCTCCTCCGTTTTTCCTTGCGTGCCTCCTGACCATTGGATTGGCTCAGGACGCTGGTTTGGGCACGGGGTGCGGGGTTGGGTGCGGGACACGTGGAGGGCACAGGGTGGGGGAGCAGGGGGCGTGGCGCAGGTGGAGCCGGGCCTCCCGCTGTCAGTGCTCAGTCAGTGCCCAAAGTTCCAGAAAGGCTGGAAATTCACCGCGGCCGCAGGCCGAGCTCGGTGGCCACCAGGGGGCGGGCCGGAGCCGGGGCCGGAGCCGGGGCGGGCCGAGCGCGCGGGGCGGGGACGCGGCGACGCCGGCGCCAGCGGGTCCCGTGACCGTGCGCCCCGCCCGGAGCCGCCGCGGTCATGCAGTCCCCGGCGGTGCTCGTCACCTCCAGGTGAGCCAGACCCCCGTACCCACGCCGCAGCGTGGACGCCGGGTGCGCGCGAGCGAGCCCGATGCGCCCCAGTCGGCGGAACAGGCGGAGGCGACCGACCCAGTGGGCCCGCGGCCCGGCCTTCCCTGCGCCCCTGCAGTTTCCCTGGGGTCAACCGCTCCACGGTCCTGCAGGAGCGGTGGGCGCATTCAGCACCCCCGTTTTACAGATGGGGAAAACTGAGGTCCTTAAAAGGGTAGCGAACTCGCCCAAGACCCACTGGCAGGCCGGGATTGGCTAGTCCCGCAGGCGGGCACAGAGGGGTCTCCTCTGCCCTTGTCCGCCGACGTGCGTTCATTTCTTTTTCGCCCGAAAATATAGTTTATACATCCTTTCAGTGCTCACGCTGTGCCAGGCCCGGTGCGCGGCCCCGAGGATGCGGGTGAACTAGAACAGGCCGGGCCCTGCGAGGAAGACGGAATGAACACCGAGCTGCGGGGGCCCGATGCGAAGCGGGACGAAGCGGGGACGCGAGCGCGGGTGTGGGTAGTAGGTGCGGGTTGCCATAGGAACGCAGCGCAAGGGCTGAACCCAGACTTCTCGGGAGCGGGTGAAGGAGGCCGCGTCCCGTCCCGCAGGCAGAGTAGGAGTTACGCAGGTGGAGGGGAGAGAGGAGGTGGCAGCTGCTCGCGAGGTAGCTCGGGAGAAGAGCAAGTGACGGCAAAGGCCTCGGAGGCCCCCGTGCGGGGCCTACCCTGACTCAGACCGGGAGAACGCAGTGCAGGGCCGATCCTGGAAGGCCTGGGACGGACATGCTTTTACTCTTCCGCAGAGTCACTCCCCTACACGCCAGTCTTGTTCCCCCTACACAAAATCTTGGTCTAAGATGCCACTTTATTGCATAAATAACGTATTGCCCAGCGCAGTTTCTTCCAGCTGTAATCTGAACTTCCCTGTGACTTCAGGTCTAGAAAAATGTAATTCTGTAAGTAAACCCTGAGGCCAGAGCCTGCTTGGTGTCCTGTGCATGACGCAGTGACGTCACAGGTGTGTCTTCTTTGGCAGAAGAGGTTTACCTGATAACTGCGTTTAAGTCACCTCTCCCCGAAGCTTTCATTTTCTGCAAAAAGGAGGTCTGAGATTGGCGGGTGTGAGTAGGGCCACCCTGCTCTGCCACATGCAGATGGGTGTGATTTGGGTGCTAGGTGCCTGGGGAGGGGGGCAGGGGTTGGCTTGCCTCCCTGCGCCAGCCTGGACAGGGCTTGCTCACAGCCCCGCGTGCTGGTGATGATGGCCAGTCGGGCAGTGCGCACTGCTGGCAGGCGCTGGCAAACCCCAGGGGCTGTATGCAGGTTAATTCCGAAGGCTCCAGACCAGCCCCCAGGCAGGCTCTTCACGGGTGGGCCCCAACTCAGCTTTCCCGCGCAGCCCTCCACCGCCAGCCTGCACACCCACATTCATCCACCAGCTACCGTGCACTGTGCCAGTACTGGTTCAGATTCTAGGGTATGGCAGTCTCCCAAATACAGCCCGTCTCATAGAGCTTAGTGGGGCAGGAGGTCAATGGATGATGTGTCAGGGATGATAAATGGTACAAAGGAAAATACAATGGTAGGGGGAAAGGGAGGAGGGAGTGTTTTGTTGGTGTGCAGTTGTGTCCCGGAGCGTTGTTCTGATAGAAGGGCAGTTGGGCAGATCCCGAGAAGCTCCGTGAGGGAGACAGCCATGATGCTTTCTTGAGCAAGACTGTACCAAGCAGAGAGGACAGCAGAGCTAATGTCCTGGGGCAGAGGGGTGCTTGGGTACCAACGAGGAGGTCAGCATGGCTGGAGTGGAGTGGGTCTGGGGGAATGTTGGGTAAGGCACTAAGGCGCTGTGGGCTTAGGAGCAAGGGGACAGTGTGCTCACAGGAGAGAGAGCAGGAGGAGGGGGCCGGGGAAGGGAGAAGGAAAAGGATGGGGGATGGGGAAGACTTGCTGAAGCCTGTCTCATGTAGGTGATGGGCGCAGGTAGGAGCCAGCCAGTTTGTCCCATGAGACGCAGGCCGGTTGTGAGGGGAAGCTTGGGGTTCCTCTGATTGCGGCCCTTCTCAGTGAACTAAGAAGCAGGGGTGTCAGGGGAGAGCAGGTACTGGGGGTTACTGGGGGTTTGTTGAGAGAGGCGGCTTAGACCCCGTGTCTTCTCAGTGGGTCCCAGGAGCAGCTGAGAAGCTGCAGCATCACCGGGAGCTGGCTGGAAATGCAGACTCCCAGGTCCCACCCCAGACCCGATGTGCATACTGAGCGCTTCCCCAGGCAACTTGGATGCACGTGCCGTTTGAGAAGCTTGGGCTAAGGCACAGGGGGCAGACTGTACCCATGAGCCAAATCATGCCCACCTCTTGCCTTTGTAATAAAGTTTACGTGCTGTGTGGCTCCTGTCACGCCGCATGGCTGAGTTGAGTAGTTGTGACAGAGATCATATGTCCTGCAAAGCCTAAAATGTTTACTATCTGGCCCTTTATGGCAAAAGTTTGCCTGGGGCCTGGGGGGCAGGAGAGAGTGAGTCAGGCTCCAGGGCACCGAAGTTACCTGGAGGAGTTGTCAGCATGAAGATTGCAGGTACCCCCCCCCCCAGGGCTTCGGATCCAGAGCCCTGATTTTCCAGGTGACGCAGATGTGGCAGGGACCACACTTTGAGAAGCCCAGGTCTAGACCAAGGGAGGGATGCCAGGCCCGGGCTGTGGCTTGGAGGTTGTGGCTGTGAAGGTCAGGTAGGACCGGGGCGCACTGTGTGTGTGTTTATCCTGCTCTCATGCAGCAGGAGGCAGAGAACTGGAGAATTCGGGAGGGGGCAGGGGAGCTGAGGGCACAGGGCACAAGCCAAGGCTCACCAGGACCTCCCAGCTGAGGAGGCATGACGGGAACAGGAGGATCAGTGGGAGGCAGTGGGACCCTGGACGACAGACGAAGAGAGTGAGCCTGGCAGGGCGGGCTCCCAGGGGGTGCCTGTATCTGGGAAGCCAGGAGCCCTTCACACCTGCTTTCCTCTGCCAAGAGGCCCCCCCTCCTCTGCACTCCCACCTATGCTGTGTAGGAGAATGACCCTAATTCCTGCCTCCCTCCACTGGGCTCTGGCCTGGGCATGCACCGTGGCTCCACCTCTGGCCTGCTGAGACCCAGGCAGCTGACTCCCTTGTGGTGCCTTGTTTCCTCCTGTGAAATGGGTCTAAGCCGCTCTGTCCCTTTGTAGAGCTGCCAGAGCGGGAGTGACTTGGGTAAGGCCCGTAGAGCCTGCAGCAGTGCCGGCTGCTACCAGGCACACATTTAGTCCGCTCTGCGCTCCCGTGCCAGTAACAGGAGCACCATGTACACCGTGTGCAGAGCCGGGAGCAGCACGGTCTCTACTGAGCGTCAGGCCAAGGGCACTCGGGTGATGACTGACTGGCAAGAGAAAGAGGGCTGACAGGTTAGGTGTGCTTCTCCGTCTCGCCAGGGTACGTTTGGGCTCACCTGGGCCTTCCTAATTGACGCGCTCACTACCGTGTGCCTCGTGTCACATGAAAATGTTGCCCTGTGCGCAGGTGCGTGTGGTCAGTGCATGTGTATCCTCGTCACACGCACTTGTCCTCGCTGGTGGGTGACGAACAGCATCCCGCGGTGACTATCACGTGCCAGCGTGGAGGTGGGAGGAATCCACACAGAAGGAGTCCTGGGGGACAGCGTGTCTTCGATGGAGTGGGACCTTAGTCCCGAAGGGAAAGGGCCTTGCGCTGGTAGAGTGCTAGCCCGGAAGCGCCCTCCTCCTCGGAGCACCCCTTTGCTCGGTTCTGGAAGTCCTGCGAAGCACATAGCAGGTCTCAGCCGTGGCGAGGAGGGGTGCCGTCGTAGGTGTTTGGTGATGTGGATTCGCCTGCATCACCCCCGTACGGGGAGGAGGACCCCTTACCGTTTTTATCACTGCGGAGGAAATGCTTCATGACTCGTTGGCCCCCATACAGTTCAGCATGTTTGTGTAGCATCTACAGATTCTGCGAGATGTTTTGCCGGGCACCCTCTCACAACCTCGTGCAGCAGCCTTGTCGGTGCCTTGTGCCCTGCACTCAGTGCCCTCTTCGTCCTCCCCCTGCCGGACAGGTTCTGTAGTAGCCGGGCTACCCCACAGGTGGAAGAGATGCGTCTCTGCCCAGGTTCCCGGCGGTATGTCGCTCTTGCACTGGCACAGGAAGCCAGGCCCTTTCCTCAGTGGGAATAACGCCCCCACATGCCTCCCCTCCATCCTTCAGGGGTGCTGAGTGTGGTAACACACTTTCCCATTGGTCATTTTACACGAGCCCCTCTCCTCTGCTCCCACTCGTTTTCCTGCTGGGGACAGCCCCTGGTCCGGGAGCACCCCCAAGGGCAGGGCGCAGGCCTGGGGCTCGGGAAGCCAGGCCCTGTGAGGGGAAGGTGGCCTAAAGCAGTGACCACCGAGGACAGCCAGCTGACGAGCCTCGTACCCCAGGCCTGCAGGGCCAACCCGAGGTCCCATCTGCATTTCGCTCGAGGAGCCTGCTGACTTGAACCTGAGCTTCCTTTGCCTTCTTTCCCTTTGGCAGGCGAGTTCAGAATGTCCACACGGGCCTCGACCTGACCGTGCCCCAGCACCAGGAGGTGCGGGGCAAGATGATGTCAGGCCACGTGGAGTACCAGATCCTGGTGGTAACCCGGCTGGCTGTGTTCAAGTCGGCCAAGCACAGGCCCGAGGATGTCGTCCAGTTCTTGGTGAGCTGGGGGCCCTGCCAAGGTGCTCCTGAGGGGCCCGGGGGCCAGGGGGCCAGGTGCACAGACACACCTGCATCAGGCTTCGGGGAGCAGGCACCGCTCTAGCCAGCACTCGCTCAGGGCCCGAGGGGGCCGAGCGTGCTGGGCCATAGGGCACAAGAGTGATTCGGGTGCTTATGGTCGGTGGGGAGACAGACTTGTAAAGAGACAGAGAGAAGCCATGACAGGAGCGCAGGGGGCTGCGGGGGTGCAGAGAAGCAGCACCTGACCACCCTTGGGAAATGTTCTGGAGGATTTCTGGAGGTGAGAACCGAGCCCATAGGGCTGTACAGCAGGGGAAGGGAATCCCAGGCAGAGGGCACAGCGTAAGCAAAAGCACGGAGCCTAGAGACAGGATGTTGGGTGGGGGGGGGGAACCGTGCACCGTTGAGTGTCATCCTGGACGACGTGGGAGAAGATGAGGGTGATGACAGCGGATGCAGGTCACGGAGGGCCGTGTGGGGAGCCTGACTTGTCTTGCAGCCAAAGAGGACCTTGAAGTATGGGAGTGACTCACTGGCCCATCTGGTGGGGAGCAGGGTTGGATTGGACGGAGCTGGGCAGGAAGCAGGGGCCCACGTACAGTCCAGTGATGCCCCAGGGGAGTGCTGGAGGCAGGCCAGCAGGAGTTGGCGTGAGGGCGAGGGAGAGGGTTGTAAAACACAGTATTTCCAAAGTAACATGCGTATCGTTTGCTGACTGACTGTTTGCGCTGACCTTTTGGCGGAGCGGCAGGTCCAAGGGGGATGTGTGGAGTGTGAAGTGTCTGCCTGATGGACACGTGAGGCTGCAGTGAGGCACTGGTCAGGCCTCGGAGGCCGGTTGGGAGGCATCAGCTTGGAGGTGATGTGGGAAGCCTGGAGTGGATGAGGTTGCCCAGAGAGTGGCAGATGTGGAGGGCTGAGGGAAGGCCTTGGGAGGAAACCCCAGACGCTGGCCGCTCAGGGACAGTCACGGAGAGGGAGGAACCTCGGAGGCCAAGGGAAGAGAATGGGGCATCGTGGAGTCACAGGAGCTAAGGGAAGAGAGTCCTGTGGTACATACCAGAGTCCTGTGGTGTAGACAGGAGCAGTAGCTACAGGTTTGCACATGGTTCATTCTGAATCTCTGGACAGCCAGGACAGAAAGGAAAAGAGTGAATTACCCAGATCTGGTGACCTCTTAGAAGAGACATCACCTTCTAAAAGAGAAAAGTGTATGGCGCGGGTCTTTAAGGAATATTTAACACATGGGAAGCATCTAAAAGGGCATGGTGTCTTTCATTTGCTACTTAACTTGACCTTTTTTTAAGTTTATTTATTTTGAGAGAGGGAGAGAGAGAGATTGCATGAGTGCAGGGAAGGGGCAGAGAGGGAGGGGGAGAGAATCCCAAGCAGGCTCTGCACTGTCAGCGCAGAGCCCCATGGGGAGCTCGAACTCATGAACCGTGAGATCATGATCTGAGTTGAAACCAAGAGTCGGACACTCAACCGACTGAGCCAGCCAGGCACCCGCTTAAATCGATGATGTTTGGAGAGAATCAAGATCTAATGTAAGGTGCTGGATCTGGTTCTGCTTGGCTCTGCGTGCTGGGGTTTCACAACTCCTGATCATCTGACTTGACCCACCGTGGAGCCGAACACGCACACAGCTTCAGGGCTGGGAGCAGAAGGGAACATCTGAGGTTAGTGTCTTGGGCAAAACAGAGAAGCAACATTCGGGGAGCCCTGGCGGAGCCATCCAGGCAGGTCTGCCGGGTCCTGCATCACACCAGTGGTCTTTTCTGATCAACGAGAACTGCAAAGAGAGTAAGTGCGTGCATGGATGGCCATTCGCGCAGGTGCCTCTCAGACATTTTGAACCACCTGTGAGGGTGGAGGAGCATGCATCTCCCCTCCCCCCATGAAATCTGAGGACACAACCCAAAGCCTCAAATCTTTGAAGTTTCATGATTTAGCTTTTAAAAAAAAAGAAGGGGAAGCATTTTGCATCCTATTCCTGAAAAGGATATGTTTTAATATAAACGTGAATTTAACTGCTCATCAGAAAGTAAAAGCGGCCCCCAGAAAGGGGCACGGGGTATGCTTGCAGTTTCGCGGCCCCGCGTGTGCTGGTGGTACAGACACCCCCGCCCCCAGAGGCTCAGGGAGGCAGCGCTGTGCGCCCTGCCCGCGGGGCTCCGGAGGAACAGCAGCTCCCATCCTCTGCACTCACGGGCTCTCCCGGAGCCTCCTGTCCCAGCTGTTCGGGTAGCTGCTTGAGAAGCCGTTGCATTGGAGGCTGGTGAGTGTGGGTCCTGGATGGGGGGGCGGGCATCCCTCACTTAAAACGTCCTGGCCTCCTAGCTATCAGGGCTCTGGAGACCCGAAACTTCCCGGACCCCACCGCTGGTGGATCCGAGGAACAGACCCGCATGGGGCTGTTGGGCCAGCAGAGGGCGCTCAAGCCTCAAGGTCACAGCTTCCCAGATTGGGCCGACTCCCTGCCTGGCTGAAGTCACTGTTCTCCGGACTCAGGGGTTGGATCCTGCATCTCTTCCCTTAAAGGATCCTTTTGCTCCTTTCCTTGAGGGCTGTTCTCAGGGCAGCTCCACAGCCAGCCGCTTGTGTTGACACCTGCAGACTGCAGCCGCCTGGGCCAGGGAACTCCCCGTTGGTGTGGGGGAGTGCAGAGGTAGGGGGAGAGAAGAGGGTTCAAGGTCTAAATTCCTGCAGTGTCCCAGCCACCTGCTGGCAGCTGAAACCCTCACAGGCTGGGAGTTCTGATGATAGCTGGAGTTAACCGGGGCCACGCGCTCCAACACAGCCGTGCACCAGGATCGCCAGGTCTCATGTCCGCACCTCCAGACACCCCCAGAGCCCTCAGCCACACCAGCATCCAGCGCTGTGCTGCGGGCTTTGTCCTGACCCGGGAGCAGAGGTGGCACTATCTCTGGATTTATGCTCAATGCTCCGACAGAGGAGCTGGGGAGCCAGGCCCAGCATACGGAGGGGAGCACAGAGTCCAAAACAAGGGCGACGCTGGTGGTTGGTGGGTGGCTGTGTGGCTCAGAGCAGGTGCTCTTTGAGCGCCCACACTGGGTTGCAGACTGCAGCAATGCCTCCGACCCGCTGTGCTGCGGCTGCTCCCACGTGCAGGGCCTGAGCCATGGCGGGCAGAGACGATGCAGGCGGGGCGAGGGGAGGGAGCCTCATGCAGCATGAACTCAGCCAGAAACTGAGTCTCAGGGTGACTCCAGTGGCCTGGGACCACCTGCCGACCTGCTTCCCCGAGGCCCCAGGGTGCAGTGGGGTCCTGGCTGCCAGCAGTGCTGAGAAGCAGGCTTGCAATATCCGGTTCTTCTCCACTGGAGCACTGTAGGGACGGTGCCAGCTAGAAGGCTACTGCTTGCATGTGGGAGAATGATCCAGAGATCCATGCTGAGAAAAGATGACTCATGTGGTTGTTGGAAGATGACCTAACAGCTGGCCAATCCATGAGGTCACCCCACTAATATGCTCAAGGCCCAGAATGGAGGCAGCCGGGCTCCTCGGTCACCTGTGGGCCAAGCCGGGATCCCTGTGTCAAATGTCTCTACCTGGACCTGTGACATTGCCTGGAATCCACCATGGCCGTATCTTCTCTCTGGCTACTCAGCCTTTCATACTTGAGCCTGGCTCTGATGAGGGGGTATTGGGAATGGAGCCCGAGGCAGGATAAGTGGGGGAGGGCCAGAGGTGCCGCAGGGCACCCGTCCTGGGAACAGGCTCTCCTCTCCGGCCTCTGGGCTGTCCGGTCGGGGCGAGGGGGAGAGAACTCAGGAAACCACACACTCCTCTCGTTCCAGGTCTCCAAAAAGTACAGCGAGATCGAGGAGTTCTACCAGAAACTGAGCAGCCGTTACCCCATGGCCAGCCTTCCCCCGCTCCCCAGGAAGGTCCTCTTCGTTGGGGAGTCTGACATCCGGGAAAGGAGAGTCCTGTTCAATGAGATTCTGCGCTGTGTCTCAAAGGATGCCGAGTTGGCGGGCAGCCCAGAGCTGCTAGAGTTCTTAGGTACCTGAGGCTCTATCCCGAAGCCCGGAGGTATCCCTGGCCCAGAACTAGGCCTCACTCCCCTGGCGGGGCCAGTGTGGGTCTCTGTGCAAAGCCAGAAAGCGTCAGCCAGGCTGTCGAGGCAGGTGGGCCTTCCCCCCTGCCTGGCTAGGGTGGTGGGCAGCGGGAGGCTGGCTCATGGTCTTTTAGGACTGACTTCCTGGGTGCCAGATGGGGCTCATATGGGATCTTCCCTGTAGTCTGACCCCATCCATGCCCCTCCTGGCATCCCCAGAGCTTCCCCCAGATACACACACACACACACACACACACACACACACACACACACCATTTTGCCTCCTGCGGCCAGGCCTGGGGACCTGGTCCCTGGAGACACCTCCCTCAGCTTGCCCCCCACAGACGTGTTTTGGGTACAGTGTTGTCATCCACCTCCTTCCCTTCTGGGTTTCCTTAGCCGTCAGACGGGACGATGCCTGGCTGCCAGGCGGCCTGAGAACCCAGCGAGCTGACGCGTGTGAAGCACGTAGAACAGAGCTGTACGAGGATGGCTGACGTTTTACCCCCCACGCGGCATGGCACACCTGGGCGCCGTCCAGGCTGGCGTGTCCAAGGCGGATGCAGTGCCCGTGGGCCCCTGGGTGGGGAGGGGTCCCATCTGGACGTGCTGGACTCTCCCCCCGACTTCCTCCCCTCTTTGGACCTTTCTGTTTAACTCTTCTTCCTAATGACCATGGTCTGTAGCCTTCACAAGGCAGATGGGAGCTTTTCAGAAGACAATTAACAAACAGCAAATACACCACAAAGAAATTACAAGGGGTGAGGAATAAAAGCAGAGCCAGCGAATGCACAGAAGGCTGGGACTGGGTAAGGCTGCAGAGCCCAGGTTTCTCCTTGCCTTTTCCATTTCCCCCACATGGGCCTCTGGGCCCCGGGCTGTTTGCTGGGACAGCACAGCCTGTTTGGCTCCCAGCGGGCTGTGTTGACGGTGAGATGGGGTGAACTCCTGATCTCCTGGCCCCCTCGGTTTTGGAGAAGCAGGATAAGGTGATCTGACTTTTCTAGACTTTCTGTGCCTCAGTTTCCTCATCTGTAAAGTGAAGGTGCAAATAGAATCTCTCCCATGGGATTTTTACAATAATTAAATAAATCCAGACCTGAAAAATGCTTTTTTAAATTTTTTTCTTAATGTTTATTCTTTTAGAGAAAGAGAGAAAGAGAGAAAGAGCACACGAGCAGGGGAGGGGCAGAGAGAGAGGGAAACACAGAATCCGAAGCAGGCTCCAGGCTCCAAGCTGTCAGCACAGAGCCTGATGCAGGACTCAGACCCACAAACTGTGAGATCATAACCAGAGCCAAAGTCAGATGTTTAACCAACTGAGCCACCCAGGCGCTCCTACGTTTAAAATGCTTCTTACATGATGCCTGTTACATGAAATTGAAGGTTCATGACATTTTGAATGGTATTTTCACATCAGTCCTAATACAATAACAAAGCATAATGTAAGGCAGCATATCATACCGCTTAGTTTTACTTACTACAGTAACACATTATTTTCGTGTCTGTATTAATACTCTATCTACATGCCAGGCATTCTGTAAGTTTTTTATCTCAGGATATTTTTTCAAAAGGAACTGCTTTCAGAGATCTACCACTCAGTGACTATTTAGGTAGAGAGGAACAAGTAGGCTAACCCCGTTTCTCAACCCATCTGTGGGGACTAGCTTTTGTAATCCCAATCTGTCACAGACAGATACAAAAATCCCATGCTTGGACGTCGTGACAGCGTCAAGCTGCTATGGAAGTTTCCGGATGCTTTCTCTCCCTTTCCGTGTTCCCACATCATGGACACCCATCGGCGGACCATGCTTTGAGAAGTGCTGATGTCAGCCGGTTCGTAAGGGGACCATTGCACTTTGTTCCAAATCTTCCGCAGGCTCTCTGTGCACTCATGGGCTCATCATCTAAGTGCCCAGACCTTGGAGCAGGTCTTCATTGGATCACGGAGCTGCCTGGTGTGCCCCGCAAATGCGCCCCTGCTGGCTTTTCCGGCCCTTAGCCCGTGCATGCAGGCTCAGCTGCTGCTGTGATGCCAGCCTGTTCCACGGCTCCCGCCTGTAACCACTCCGCTCTAGGCTTCGCTGGTGCCCGTCACCCCTCAACAGGCTGCAGCGGGTGCTCGGAGCCCAGGCCACCCCTTGCCCACCCAGAGCCACCACCCTGGTCCCAGAATGCTGCAGGAAGCTCCCAGCTCAGGTCCTGGCACAAGAGCTTGGGTGCGGCACCTCGTTTCCAGGTGCCCTCTTCCGTTTCCTCCCGCAGGCACCAGATCTGCAGGGGCCGCAGACCTCAGCAGCAGAGATGCCTCCGTCCTAGAGGCACGCGGCCAGGCCCGGGACGACGGGGAGGCTTTCGACTTCTTCGAGCAGCAGGACCAAGCAGAGAGTGAGGGTCTGCCCATCCCAGGCCTGCAGGGCGAGGATGCAGGGAAGTCCTCTGAGGAGGAAGAGGAAGAGGCTCTGGACCCTCTGGGCATCATGCGGTAGGTCTCCCCATCCTAGATGGGCCCTCCTCTGGCTTGCTCCTGGTGATGGCTCTCCTCGCCGTCCATCCCGAGAGTCTGAGAAAACCTGTCTCTCTGGGTCATCACCCCGTGTACCTGGTGTCCTCGGGGAACTGCCTCTCTGCTCACCCTCGACATGCCTGTTCTTAGAGCGAGGCTCAGTTTCCTTCTCCCTGGCCCCAGGGTGGGCCCCTGATATCCAGCTCGGCACTTGAGTCCTGGCTGCCCCGACTTCTACACCCCACCTCAGGAGCCCGAGGGCCCCGGGGACTCCACCCGGCTCACCACTGACAGCCTGTGACTTGTGCAGTGATTGGAGCTCCCTGGGCCGAGTTTCACTGTCGTTAAAGCAGGGTGTTTACCTTGGTCCTGTCTTCCCACGAGATGGTTGTAAGGCCCATGAATTACATGGTACCCTCAAGGTGCCGACTGTGTGTGACCAAGAACGCAGAGTGAGCCCAGGGGTCCCCTGGCCAGTCAGCCATGTCCCTTTTACATGCACACACATGCACACAGGTGCACACACACAGACACTGCCTGGAGAATAGGTAAGCCAGCTGCGGTCTCAGTGGTCCCTGGTGTCCTGATTCTGCCATCTGATTCCTTCTCCTTTCCTGGTACTCTGACTGCCTTAACCAGTCACTGAGCTGCTCCCAAGCCTCCACTGTGTGACCGCCCTGCGCTAGGGATAGGGGACCACAGGCAGGATGAGACCGGAGAGACATCTGTTCCCAAGGCCTGCCTGATGGGCACAGGCTGAGGTGCGGGGGGAGACCCTCCCAAGCAGGACAGACTCAGCCACTCCAGCGCCTGTGCCACTTCTTGGCCCAAACCTGCAAGAAACAAGGTGGGGACTGGTGGGTGTTTCTGAGCACCCACTACCCACTGGGCTTTGTTCTTTGCACTTCACATACTGTGTCTCATTGACCCCCTGCCTGCAAGCAGATGCTGTCATCCCATTTTACAGGTTAAAGACACTGAAGCCCGCAGAGGCTGAGTGCCAGGCATGGCATCAGATGGCTGGTAAACAATGGTACTGGGATTTGAATCCAGTTCAGGGTTCTGGGTTGTGGTGCAGACTAGACTGCTTCGGCTTGAATCCTGGCTCTGCCGCTCACCAGCGTGTGTCCCTGGCCATTTGCCCCGGTCAGTTTCCTGCAGTGAAAATAGGGTGCTGCCAGCAGCTCTCTTTAGGGCCCTTCTCACAGTGCAGCCCGCTGCCCCGGCACCTCCACGGAGCCAGCCACAGGGCCTCGGCGACCCTCCCTCTGCCCTGATGAGAGATTGAAATTCAGCCAACAGGAGAGGGAGGCCCATCTCGCAGGTCCTGTTCCAGAAATCAGGGAGAGGCAAGTTCTGCTTAAACAACATGAAAATCATAGTCCAGAAAACTGCCTGCCATCCACCAGCTTTCCTCTCCCAGAGGGGAGGTGAGGCTGGGCACACAGGAGGGGTGGCTGCAGGACCCCCATGAGATCAGCCTACAGGGGACAAGGGTTCACTCTGGGAGACAAGGGACCAGAGCCGGAAGTCGGCAGCACCTTGGTGCCCGGGAGGCAGGTCCCCCTGGCCCTTCATGGCCGCCTTGACCTGGAGGAGGGGTCAGCGGCCCTGCAGAGGAGGCAGCCAGGTGATTTGGGGAGCAGTTTGTAATTGGTACTCCTTATCAGCCTTGCACAACCTGCAGGTCCTTCTTGGGCTTTGTTTTGGTAAGGATAAGGCTTTGTTTGAACTCATGTTCTCTGCTGTTCTGAGTAACCACATGTAAAGCCAAACTGAGGACTCCAGCAGTCTGTGCCAGCCTTTGGCTGAGGGTCATGCTTAGCAAAGTGGCTCCTTTTTTGGGTAGGAAAATGCTCTTTGAGGTTGGCAAGGGCCACCCTGAATTTCCTACTTATTTCAGGAGCAGATTGTCAGGAGATGTGTCAGCCATCTGGGACCACCTTCCTCCTCCCCGCCAAGCACTGTCCCCAGCTCTGCACTTAGGGGAGGGGGCTCATTCCTGAATCCTGGGACAGCTTAGCACCTAAAACGGATCCCAGAGGCCTAATAAGACCTTCTGCTAATTTTTCCTTTAATGACTGGTATGACAGTAATCCGCACTGTTGCTCCCATGAGGAAAAGTAAATAGTAACATTTTTTGAGAGCTTGGTAAATGCCCAGAACTGATTCCCATTTTCGTGAATAGGTACTTCTCTATTTCTGTCGTTTTTAAAGATCATGACACACCACCTTGCTGTCAGGACCTATACGGGTCTGGTTTGGGAAATGGTGCTCTAGGAAGCCAGTAGTGGCATCAGGTTCGGTGTGTGTGTGCGTGTGCGTGTGCGTGTGTGTGTGTGTGTGTGAGAGAGAGCTGAAGTTTGGAGACAAATGGCTCCTCCAAATTCGTGCAGCCACAAAAGGTGGAGTCGGGATTCAGTGCTCTCCACTTGCATGAGGTGTCTCAATTCCAGTCATTCTGCAGTCTGGGAGGTGGGCAGGGCCCTGGGATTACCCACAGATGGGGAAACTGAGGACAGTTGAGCAGGAACTTGACACCATGTGAATGTGGCAGAGCCCCACCTTGAACTCAGGCTTCCCGTTGGCCTCCTCCTGGGCACCCAGGTGGGTCTGTTGACTCTTGCATAGTGCTGCCCTCCCTGCCTGTTAGTGGGGAACATTCTGGTTTTTGTAGGAGATTATGCTTTGCACGTACATCCCCCCCACCCCCACCCCAGTTCCTCTGCAGATGCGGCCCCTCGCTGTCCCAGATGTGCACACCCCCACCCCCCAAGCGCCCATCTGGGCCTGGCTTTCTGGGGCAGCCATGTTTGCAGGTGACAGACGTCAGTCCTTCCTGCCTTGGACCCGGCGGGGCGCTGTCGCTCCACGGCAGGGCTGCCGGAAGGGGGAGAGGTCGCCAGCATGAAGCCCCATGCAGGGACTGGCTGGGGTTTTCTTTGTCTCTTGAACCTGGTTTTGATTAGAGAAAAAACGAGTTGCAACACCAGTAGAAAGTGCTTAAAGATAGAAAGAGCTTTCACTCAGCCCGTCACGACTCTGCCGCTGTCCTGCTCACAGGGTTCTGGGCATCCGTGTCCCTGGGTGACCCTCATCACTACATACACAGTGCAAATGCCTTTTAGGCTGTGCTGTTCTCTGTGGATTCTCATGGTCGCTTTCTGTGTCCTGCGCCGTTTTCGTGTTTAACTCTATTGTAGAGATTTCACATGTCTGCAAAAGATGGAGTTCTGCCTTCCGCTGGAAACACTCTGTTAAAAACATTTAAAAAATATTTTTGAAACAGAGAGAGAGACAGAGTGTGAGTCGGGGAGGAACAGAGAGAGGGGGAGCCACAGAATCCTAAGCAGACTCCAGGCTCCGAGCTGTCAGCACAGAGCCCAATGCAGGGCTCGAATGCATGAACCATGAGATCATGACCTGAGCTGAAGTCGGACGCTTAACCGACTGAGACACCCAGGTGCCCCTCTGTTAAAAACATTTTTAATTGTAACTTGAATAATACAGGTTAGTACCGAAAAATTGAAAATGTAGTAAAAAGGCCTTTTGCCATGGTGGTATAGCTTTTGGATATACATTTTTTAATCTATAATTTGCTTTCTTTTCAGCTTATGCACTGGGTCTTTCTAGAGCAGCAAAAAGGCTTCTATATTCTTAACCCTGTGTTAGTCCATTGGGTCGATGCCCTGTATGTGGCCTTGCCAGGCGCCTGCCTGGGGGCTTTGTGGTATTTTCCATAGGCTTTTGCTGTTACAGGTAGTGAGGAACCTTATCATGCGTGGAGCTTTCCTCCCAGATGACTGCCCGAGAGCAGGTTCTGGAAGGTTCTGCCCAGGGGCCTCGGTTGTGCCACTTGGTTGTGTAGGATTCTTCAGGGGCTTAATCCCTCTCTGTTGGGAAGGTGTGGTTGCTTTTCCAAACCCTGCTCATCAGAGAAGTCACTGCCTCCCAGCTCTTCCCCAGTACCCAGCAAGCCCCCTTCCAGCCCCAGGCTCCTGAGGGCCCTCAGCTCCCCAGGGGACAGCCTGGTTCCTGCATGAACATGCCTTCGCTTCAGGCCAGGGTTCCCGCTCTCTGCTCACAGGAAGGGGGGCCAGCCCCCACGGCCCTGGGCATGGCCTCCAGTGGGGAAGCTGGACATTTCGTTTGGAGTGAATCATGTGTTTTGTCACAATTATTTATACAAATTTTGCCCTATCTTCATAAAAGAGTCAATATGTGTTTTAGTATAAAAATGTCTTACTCCCTATATTTGGATAAAGTCACTGCTCTGGGGTGACTCTCTGGTTTTGAAAACATCCCAACACACTGCCCGGCACCCCCAGATTTGCTTCAGTTGGGGTTTTACTTATTTTTGCCCCAGCTTCATTGAGAACTAATCGGCACGTAACATTGTAGGAGCCTAACGTGTGTAACGGGATGATGTGATGCACGTACAAATTACGAAATAGGGACCCCAGTGAGCGGACACCTCCATCATCTCACAAAACTGAGATTTGGAAGTAAGATGTCCCCCAACGTGGGCCATGGAGGGGCTGTGCAGGTGGCCCCAGCCCTTCTGGTGACGTGCCTTAGAAGCTGCTTCTCCTCAGCCACCTCACTCAGGGGCTTGGGGTCACGTTTAACATTCCGGCCCCTGCCCAGGATGGCAAGCCTTGCTGGGCATCTCGTGCCGCCCTGGAGCTTGTCTGCGCCCTCAGACCTGGGCTTTAAGGAGCCCTTCAGGTGATTCACAGGAAAGTTCGCGTTTCAGAAGCTCCAGAAACAAAGTTGATGAAAGCCTTGGATATAACAGGAGGGAAATGACGCAGGAGGAGCAGGCCCTCCCGCTATAGCTCTGCCGTTCCCAGAGGCTTCCAGGAGGGTGAGCGCAGGGGTCCCCTGCCCCTTCCTGCTCCCAGGCTTTCTCTCCTCCCTCTTGCCTCCTGCCACCTGCCCGAGGACAGTTGTTCCTGGTCACAGTGGGGCCTCGTCCTGTACCTCTGCAGATGGCACTCAGCCGCCGCCTGGCCCGGGACCCAAATCAATGAGGAGCACAGTGGCAGCCATGGCTGCACCCTGGAGCTGTCCCACTAATTGACTGCGGCCACATCCCCAGTGAGAACAGTGCAGTGTCCATTTCCCCATCCACATCGGTGCGCAGTCTGGCCTAAATGCATGATGTGACAGTGCTTTCCTTTGTCCCTGCAGTAGCAAAAACTTCTGTTCAAGAGAAATCTCCTGTAGAGCCCTGACACATATAAAACAGAGAGAGGCAGAGTTGGCCTGGTTGGGACAGGACTGGAGAGAGACTGGATCTCTGCGCCCTCAACCTCAGCTCACCTCTCACGTGACCCTGAGTGGCTCTGTGGAAGGTCCAGGCCCCTTGGAGCGTGGTGTGAAAGCTACTGGGAAAGCTGGGTGTGTGGACACCCCGGAGCAGAATTACAGGCAGATGGTCCCAGGTTCAAATCCCAGAGGTGCCCCTTACCAGCTGGAGGGCACTGGGCAGTTTCTCTTTTTATAAATTAAAGACAAAGTCCCAGTGATAACAAGAAATGTCCTTCATCCAACGTTATCATTATTTCAGGTTTGCTTTGCCCTGGTGTGTTTGAACAGAACTAAAGGCAGCCTTTCCATGTCCTGTTGTGTTATGCAAACATCAGCGTGCTTACCTCGATGCCGGGTCACCCGGTGCAGCCTGTCAGACCTGCTGCAGGTTAGACAGATGCCTCCTGCAGCCTAGGGCTCCAGCCAGGGACTTGATTGGCTGTCCTTGATGGAATTGAATGGTTGCTTGACTCGCTGGGGATGGAACCTTGAGAGCTCATGCCTGTCATCCCCCTGCCTCAGGCTGCCTGGAACCCTTGTGACAGGCCCCCAAGTAAGAGCATTAAAACAACAGAGCCTTTGGGGCCCCTGGGTGGCTTGATCCATTAAGCATCTGACTCTTGGTTTCGGCTCCGGTCATGATCTCATGGTTTGTGGGTTCGAGCCCCACATCAGGCTTTATGCTGACAGTGCAGAGCCTGCTTGGGATTCTCTCTCCTTCTCTCTGCCCCTCCCCTATTTGCTCTGTCTCTCAAAATAAATAAAACCTTAAAAAAAAAAGAGCCTTTAAACTGTGAGGGACTTGAAGGCAAATCCGGTGTTTATTCGTGAGTATTACTGAGGAGCCAAGATCACACAGCCACGCGCCTTCCCCGTGGGAGCTCCAGCCTCCTGACCATTGGCCCAGGACTTTGCCGTTCCCACCAGACTGAGACCCAGTCTGTGCCAGGGCGCCAGCCTCCCGCCCTGGTCCACGCACTCTCCGTGTCGGGTGAGGGGGTTGTTCGGGCGCAGGGACTGCCAGCTCCCACTGGTCACGTCAGCATTTGGGGTGTCGTCAGGGATGTGGGAACAAACCAAGGCTGCCCAGGTGAGACCAGGCAAGGGCCTTGATTCAGAACCGGCCATAACAAGGGAGGGGTCCACCACCAGGACCTGCATTTAGCAGAGGCTCAAGGCACGCTGGGAGGAGGAGCAGTTCTTGGTGGGAAACGAGAAGGCACAGGTGTGCCCCGACTGGACGCCGTCAGCAGGGGAGGCTGCTAACTGGAAAAGGGACGTCCTGCACGCTGTGTGGTTGGTTGGAGGAGTGTATTTGGCTCTCTCTGGCTGGTCCTATTAAGGGGAAAATGGGGAATTATTAGGGTGGCTGGCAGTTATTGATCAAGGCCCAGCTGTTGGGGCCATGGCTGCAGAATTGTGATTTGGTCTCCTGGGCTGGTCGCTGCAGGTCATGGGACAAAGTTCCATCTTCCATCTGCTCTGTTGGCTGCCCATTTGTATATTCAGTCTTGCGGGGCCGTTTTGGGCATGACCAGAGCTAGGTCCTTGGTTTCAGGGGGTGGGGGGCAGAGGCACAGCTGGTGGTGTGGGTGCCGTGGTGGGTGTGGTGCAGTGTTCGGCCCCAGTGCATAAAGGAGGAATGTCCTCATGCACAAGCCCAGAAGGGAGGGGCATCACTGAAGTCCTAGTCCCCCAGGTGGGGCCCAGTGGCCTGGAGAGTCAGGCTACGGCTCTTGAGAAACAGATCCTTGAGGGTGACTCTGGGGTTACAGCAAACGATGGGTGTTTACCAGGCAGGCCCTGTTTGCTTTTTCAGGCCCAGAATGAAGTCTGTTGGGCTGAAACGTGATGTGACCCTAGACGGCATCAAGTGTGCCTGTGAGCGTCTGCTGTGCCCTGGGACAGCCTGCGTGCGGGCTCCATGCACAGCTTCCAGAGCATTCCTCATTCCCATTTAACAGACCCAGCAAAGTGAAATGACTGGCCTGAGGCTGAACACGATCCCCTTGCACCCCCCGCCCCCACCTCCAGTGCTCCTCCCTGGGAGCAGAAAGGCCAGAATCTTCCCCAGGCCCTTTGGCTGTGGCCCTAACTATCCCTCAGACTTACCTCCTTCACCTTGGCGTTTTCACAGGGCCGCTCTCTGCCTGGAGCACAGATTTCCCGACTCTTTTCTTTCCCCATCCAGGGCTTCTCTGAAGCTCCCGCCCCGAGGAGGCTGGCCTGGCTCGTGGGGTGACAGCCTTTCCTCGGTGACCCGCACCGCCCTGATGACTGGGCCAGTGTGGAAGCCCCGAGGCCTGGAGCTGCTGCAAATAGCACTGTCCCAGAATAAGTTTCGCAAAAGTGTATTTACTGGCACTCAGAATTTACTCTAAATCCAAAAGAAACTGAATTTAAAATTAAACAATGAAAAATGCTTTATTTGAAGGCAGGAAAATCGTATGATTGGAGAGGAGATTGATTTCCGTATTTGGTTACCTATCGCCCTGGCTTTGAAGGTAAGTCATGTTGTCTGTGAGTCTTGGCTTCAGAAGGATCTGCCGCCTTCTGTCGAGTCCGGGAGATGCTCCTGTGACTCGAGTCATGCAGGTCCTGGGCGGCTGGTGCCCATCGGTGGTCTGCCAGGGGGACAGGTGCATCCAGGAGCATGGACACGGGCCCCTGCGTGGCCAGAGGGGAGGCTGCTGTCACACGTCTGTCACTGTCACCAGAACTGCCTGAGTCATGTGAGCAGGGCTGTCAGCCTCGGCGTCTGCCGCCTCCATCTCACGTTGGCGCCACCTCCGCCTGCAGAACGCGGCCCGGTCTGGACATCTTTCTTCCATCAGGCATGCACAGCAGGAGAGCTGATGTCTGTCCACGCACACACCTGCGCGCTACAGGAACTTCCCCACGCTGCACCCACCCGGGGAGCCCCCCCACCTCCCGCCACCTGTGCTGCACCAGAGCCTGCACAAGTGTGTGTCTGTTAGACACCTCTCTGCTCAGGGCCCAGGTGCCCCATCCTTGGAGACAAGAGACTAATCATATCAGCCCTCCTCTGGTGAAGGGACAAGAGGGGCATTCTTTACTGTGTTGGTGCAGGGGCAGGGCTGGGGGCGGGGGCGGCAGAGCGGGGCGGTGCTTCCCGCAGACAGCCGGGTGGACACAGGCGGAGCAGGGGCAGAGCAGGGACGGGGGCCCATGGCGGTGCGTGCTGGAGTCTGTGCCCACGCGATCTGGGAACAAGGGAAGAATCGGGCCTGGAGACTCACCTCACACATGACGTGCCTGACCCGGTCCCTGAGGCCAGAAATCTGGTATCATTCTAGACACGCCCTTCTGCCCACCGATCACCTCACAGTCCACGTTTTCTAGGAGCACTTTTGCCTTCTGATGCTCTCCCTCGTCACACTGCGGCGTTCCCCCAGGCCAGGCCCTGATCATTTTCATGGACCATGAACCAAGCTGCCGTGGGAAGCTGTTCATGGTCATGCCCAGCCATGCGCCTGGCAGACCCTCCGCAGATGGGGGCCTCATTTCCTCTGCCTGAGTCTGCGTCTCCATGGCCTCACCTCCTCTGGGAACCCCCTGAGCCGGGTGGGCTCCCTCCTCTGTGCTCTGCGTGTTCTGGAACTGCTGCCCTGTGTGGTCATGATTGGTTTATGTGTCTCTGATTTTTCAGCTGCTAGCTTCTGGGGACAGTGGCAGGTCTAACTGCCCTGCCCAGGATCTTGTACGAGCAAGGTGTCTAGCCAGTGCCGGGTCACAGAGGGCACTCGGAGTGAGTGCATGAGCTGCTTACAGGGTGGCTGAGGGCTGGTGAGGACGCCGGCTGACATGGCTGCCAGCTCGGGAAGAGTGAAGCCCCCACCTGTCTCAGACCGGTGCTGGGACCAACCTCTCTTCACTCTCTTTCCACTCCTCCTAAGGGAGTAGGCAGAAATAAGTCTGGATAAGAGATGTACTGTCACTTGTGTGTCCATCCATCTATTCGTTTGTCTTTTTCCGCCCTCCTTCTCTCCATCCATCCATCCATCCATCCATCCTTCCATTCTTTCACCCAGTATTTATTGAACATCTGCTCTGGGCCACGCACACTGCTGGGTCCCAGAGACTAAAGCCTAGGGTCCAGCAAACTGGGGGTTTTCCGCTGTCAAACTCCATATTCCTCCTCATTCGTTGTCTCCCCCGGAGATGGTCGGGGAGAGTTGGGGAGACAGAGGGTGGCCTGCGTGGTGTAGCGGGGTGGAGTTCAGAGGACGCCCAGCTGAACACCCCGACGTGCAGAGATTCAGTTTGTTTCAGTTCAAGACAATGTAAGATCAGAAATGTCTTCAGGAAGGAAAAACAAGAACGTTCATTCAGTTTGAGAGGAAAACTGACGTAGCAGGAAAGTCAGGGCATCTCTGTGCTCTCAGCACCAGAAGTAGGTGTGAGGAGGGAAATGGTTGAAATCTGCATGGCTTCTCCAGATGCAATCAGTCACGACTGTTCGCTCTCACTTCCTGTTCTTCAGACGGATCCCTTCTTTCCATGTTCCCTCTGGTTTTTGGTCCACGGGAAGCCTCTTGCCCCCGTGCCACTGGGGGCCTGTGTGCTGGGGGAGGATTCGGGCTTGCTTTCCTAAGGAGCTGTTTCAGGGCCTGCTCGTGTCTGGGCAGGGCGGACCTTCGGGCAGTGCGCAGAGAGCAAGGCCTCAGCCCTGCCCTCCCTGATCAGGTGCAGGGTGGGGCATGGGATCCAGGAGCAGGGCCAGCTTGGGGGTGGCTGGCAGGTGACTGAGGGAAGCCGTAGGGCAGAGCCCACAGGCCCCAGGCTGGTCCGGTGACTCCAGACCTCACTGATCATGAGATTCCACAGAGATAGTCCAACACAGCTTCCTGGGCCAGCCCTGGGGTTCTGACTCAGCAGGTCTCGACTAGAGCCTGGGTTCAGCTGGGCACATCTGGCTGGCCTGCCTCAAGGGGTCATTAAAGCTGAACTGTCCCTTCAAGGTGTGTGCCATGGCACACCTGAAGTTTCTGGAAAGCATTTGCTGTGAGGAGGGAGGAGGCCAGGCTCCTTTCACCTTCCCCAGCACCACAAGCAGAGCCTGGGGGTGGTGCCAGAGCAGAGGTGAATCACTGGTGGCCTGTGACATGAGCCTGTCTGGATGTGCGCAGGATGGAGAGAGAGCAGGGACGGAGGCTCGTGGGGCACAGCCCTGCCTCTGCATCTCTGCTCTCCATCTTGTCCTCAGTGTGTGCCACTTTCTCCCAGAGAGCAGCAGGACCGAACCCGTTATCCTGACCCCATCCTGGGTCTCCTTCATGCTCCTGGGACACCTCAAAGGGACGAGAGCACAGGACCATGAGTGGGGCCTCGGCACTGAGCGCATAGGAGTGCCCCGTGCTGGGCGTGGGAGACTCCAGCAGGGGCATTTCCAGCTGTCATAGCTTCTCACGTCTCAGCTGGAGCCTGAGATTCTGCCACAAGTCCAAATCCAGAGCGTGTGGACGGTCGCCTCTGAGCGCCCTGCCCTCCAACACCCAGAGGGTTTTGTGTGGGGGGGAGACAAGGGAGCATTTACCAAGGCTGCTTTCTTCTGCTCCCTGGGTCCAGGCCCTGAGGTGTGTGTCCAGCCCCCTTTCCAAGGGGCTGAGCAGTGACTCTGAGCCAAGCCCCTGGGAGCATTACAGGCAGTTGGCCCCCACAGCCTCCAGAAGGAGAGCAGCCTCTCTGACCTGCGACCATGCAGGCAAGCCTAAGTCCTGGGTGGCCCTTCAGGGCTGGGAGTTGTCCGGCAGTCTGCTGGCTCCTTCAGACACTTACCTGCTCCTCCCACACATCCGACGTCAGTGGTTCCTGGGCCATGGGACTCGGCTGCTTCCAGTAGCAGGGCCTCACGTCTCCACTGTCAGGGCACTGGAAAGTTCTTCTTGATACCAGCTCAGGCTCACCGAGCCTCTGACCAGGCCACCTGCCGGCTATTGGGCTCTCATGAGAAGTCCTAACCTTGAGCTGTGTCTGATTCCCCAGCTCCAAGAAGCCCAAGAAACGCCCCGAAGTGGCCATGAAGCCCAAACCCTCACCCCGACTCACCATCTTTGATGAGGAGGTGGACCCCGACGAGGGACTCTTTGGCCCCACCACGAAGATCTCCCCCAAGGGCCCCGCAGAGGACATGCCCCTCAAGGACCGTAAGTAGAGCCTCCAGGTGTTTTCATTCCTCTTGGTGTCTGCTCAGTGACCCAGCCAGCCTCTGTCAATGACTTTGAACCTGCCACCAAGAGCCTGATTGAAATCTCCCCCTTGTCCTGTTTCAACATGATATAGACTCAGCTTACAAAGATTTTTTTTTTTTTTGCTGGAGAAATCTAGTCTTGCACTTTGTGTCCCCATAGCCTGTAGAAAAGGCTCATCCTGTAGAAAAGGAGGGTGGTCATCTTTATCACTTGAGAAGTATGGGTTTTGACTGGTGCGAAAGCATCTTTGTCATTCCAGGACCAGGTGTGGCCACTGACTGGAAAGTAGACTCAGGCACCCTGGCCAGCTGTGCTGTGACTCTGTACGATCTGGATTGTGATGAGAAATTTTGTGTTGCCTGCGTAGACCCCACGGGAGGGTCCTGTGCACAGTCAGAAAGGGGAAAGCCGAGTGGCCCTGGGGACTTCTGGACTTGTCCCTAGGTCTGACCTGTCCTCATCCCACCCAGCTCCGCATTCGGGGTGGAGAGCTGATGTCCCTCATTGGTGCAGCCAGCACTTGGTGACCACCCACGGAGGGCCAGCCTCTGCTGAGCCTGAGAACACGTTGATGAGAAAGACACCGCCCCAGCCTCAGGGCTCCCACAGGAGACCAGGCATCTCCTGACAATTACAGGGTAGCTTCTGAGTGCCTGTCCCTTGCTCCTTCCCTGACCCCACCTGGATCCATTCCTCTGGTTCTTCTGTGCTCTGCCTTGTCTCTTGGCTTACTGCTTCCTGGCAGGACCAGGCTCCCCCTGCCCTGTCCTCCTCTGGCAGCTGAGGATAGACCAGGACTTCCTCTGACCCCTCTGCTCCTGCCTTCCACACAGCCCTGAAGCTGTTTGAAGATCCTGATCTTGGTGGTGCTGTCCCCCTGGGTGACCCTTTACTGCTGCCTGCCGCCCATGCGAGTGGAGGGTCCACGTCCCACCCAGAGCTCTTCAGGTACCACCTGCCCCCAGTGGCGTCCCCCGCCCTGAGAGTGCCTGGACAGAGCCAGGGACCTGTGTCACGGTGGGAGCATCTCACCAGCTTCGGCCGCCAAGGGCGGCAGTCCTGGCCCATCGGAGGCTGGAGCCTGTGGTGGGCGCTGGCCGGGGGGCAGTGGCGGGGACTGGGGCAGGGGGTGGGGGGGGGTCAGCAGCCCAGGGCAGTTCAGTGAGTTCCAGAAAGGACTTCGTGACTTTTCACACTCCTACTTTAAAAGTTTGTGTGAGGGATCATCAAATTAGGTAATTGCAAGAGCAAGTGTAACTGGTTTGGGAACAAATCAAATGGACTCTTGGTAGCTTGCAGCCCTCCCAGAGGGAGTGGGGCGCAGACGGCCTGGACAGTGGCCGGACCCGACGGGGTCCCGTCAACAGGTCTCGGAGGGGAGAGAGAGGTTTGGTCTGTTCCATGGGGGGCCTCTCCTTCCAGAGTGCATGCTGTGTGTCGGCGTGCTAGACTCCTTCCAGAGTACGTGCCGTGCGTCCGCGTGCTAGACTCCTTCCAGAGTGCGTGTCGTGTGTCAGTGTGCAGGACTCCTCCTTCCAGAGTGGGGAAGTGTCACGTGTCAGTGTGCAGGACTCTGCACGCTGCCTCGTTCGGTCCTCCAGTACCCCACGTAGGTGCTCTTATCTCCATTTTAGAGAATAGAGTGTGGGAAATGTGACTCTCCCAAGGCCACAGCTCTCAAGGGACAGAGCCAGGATCGGAATCCAGCACACCGCTCATGCCCTCCCGGCTCCTTCCAAGGACTCTCTGAGTACTTGGGGGAGAGGCTGGGAGATCTGCCCCCACCCTCCCCCAGCAGCTCTCCTTGGGCTTCTGCACCTGCTGCCTGCGTTCCCAGCATGCCTGGTATTATGTGTCTCCATGGTGTCATCTGTCCCCCCCCAGAACGAGGCTGTGCTCGGCGGTTTACAGGAAGCCAAGCCATCTCTTTCCAAGAACAGTTACGTGGAGCCGGGCATGTGGTTCCGGAAGGCTGTCATCTGCACCCTCGTTAGCGGTCTCGGGCTGTTAGCCCTGTGAATGCCCACCAAGCCTGAGTCACAGCGAAGGCTTCTTGTCTTTACATCTCCCCATGGCCCTTGGCATCTGTTCACTGTCATCCTGTGTCCTCACCCCTGACAGTCCTGATAGGCTGGGAGAAGCTGGGGCTGTTACATCTTTAGAGGAGAAACTGAGACCCAGGGAAGCAGAGCACTAGAGTGAACCCCAAGGAGGGTGGCAGGGTCCTGCTGAGTGCACCCTGCCCAGGGAGGCTCTCCCATCTCCAGGACACCACATGTCCCAGGGAAGCCATTCCAGTGCGACTTTCCTGGCACAGTTTATTCTAAATCCACAATTCCAGCACTTCCAGACCCGTGTTCTTCAGAACTCCATGCTCCCTTCAAAGGGGCTCTGTGGCCAGATGGCTGGGGCGATACCGGTGTTGAGCAGGACTCTGTGGGCGTGAGTGGGAAACACCATGTAGCATTTCACATGCTCCTTGGTCCCTGGGACCTTTTCCTTTGTGACGTCTCTTGGCGTCCCACAGAGCACTATGGGAGCCACTGCTTTAGAGAATGTGAGTCCTGTAGCCCTGCCTTCACGTCTGCCAGATGTCTGGTGACAGAATTCACTTTTTGAGAGCAGGAGCCACGTTTTCTTCTCCTTTGTGCTGGCTCTGTGGCTATCCAGGCAGTGATCGGGGTTCCTTATAGCAAAAACCTTCTTAACGCTCATTCATTCACTAATGCCGTCACCCCTCTGTTCATTCCATCACGGCCATCAGCTAGTGCAAAGTGGCCTGCCCGGCAGGATGTGGATAAGCCTCAGTTCCCTCTTCCTGTGTGGCCACCCCAGTGGGAGGCTTCCAGGTGTGGTCTTTAACAGAGGCCTGTCCTCTGCAGGGACCTGGGGAGGAGGGGCGGGGCTGGGGTCTTCAGAGCTCGCCACAGCCTCTCTGTGGTTGACCTTGCACTAGCAGGGCCTGGAAGAGAAGAAAGCTGGACTGTGCCTTAGTAGGACCTATTTCTAGCCATGACTCGGGGAGCCCACATGGAAAGGGGTGCCGTTGCAGCCACCCCGAGTGTGACTGCCTCACTTGCCACCTCAGAGCAGCTTCTGATTACTTCCAAGGGTGTGGATGATTGAGTCCCTCTGAGCTCTTCCTGGGCTCCAGCCTCCTGTGGAAGATGCAAGCGGAGGAGCCAGCACCTGCCCCAGGAGGGCGCTGCGTGCAGGGGGCCAGCGCACATGTGAGCTGCCCTGCGTCATACTCCTTGGCGTTGCCTCAAACCCAGGATGGCTGCTTCTCTTTGAAGGCCTGGCTCGGGGTCCCTCAGGGTGTAGAGTAGGAGGACACCATTTACTCAGCGTGTCGCCATCCACAGAAGCTCTGAATTCTCCCTTCGCAGTCTGCCCCCCACCGCAGGATGCTGACCCAGGAAGCAGCAGGGTGACCCAGAGCACCTTTGGCAGCTGGTACTTGGCAGGCAGCCCCTCTAGGGGATGGTTGTGCTGGGCACCCCATGCTCAGACAAGCCTCTTCCCGGCTCTGCTGATGTCTGAGCTGGATCCCATTGACAGATAGGGAGACTGAGGACCAGGGAAGGGGAGGTGAGGAAGCGGACCTGAGGCCCCTGACGGAGGAGTAGCAGGAGCAGAACGAACTGTGCTCTGGGCGCAGTGCTGTGCTTCTGGGCACGCGGTGGCTCTGCAGGCCTGCTGGTGATGCTGCCGTCACCATCCTACAGATAAGGACACTGAAGCTTGGAGAAGCCAAGGGGCCTGTGCAAGCCCCACCCCCCACCGGGGCCTTCTGCCTCCGGCACCTGTGCCCTCCCTGACCCCAGCCTGGCCGAATGAGGCCTGTTGAGATAGCCCGAGACACCTGGCCCAGGTCTGGGCAGCACCTGTCTGGATATTTCTGCTGGTCACTGGTTGAGGAAGCACATAAAGGGCCAGGAACCCTCGTTTAGGAATTCAGACATTGGCCCCTTGGATTTCAGTGGGAATTTTCCATGTAACTCCGTGAAAACCCCCAGGATAGTATAACCAGACCCTTCCCCCGAGCCCAGGTCTCCTGCTGTCTCCTGGCTCCAGACCAGACTGAACAGTGCACAGCTAACCCCAGAGAGCAGGCTAGAGGCTGCTGTGCCCCTGGGACCGGGAGGAGAGTGCGCTGTCCGCCCTCCGCTCGGCCGAAAGGAGCGTGCACAAGCACTGTCAGGCCATTCCTCCCTTGCATCCTGTGGAAACAAGAGCTTCCCCGAAATGACCTCACCCAGCCCCTCACCAGCCAGGAAACTGAGGCCCAGTGAGGCGAAGACACCTGTCAGTCACTTATTTTGCAGTTCTTGCTTTGGGTCTTCTCTGAATCACTGTGTCCCAGGTGGGACTGTCATCTGTCAAGGGACAGGAAAGTGACTGCAAGTGTCCTGGAGCCTCAGCCAGGGAGAATTCCCGGTGGACACAGGTGTGTGGAGGTTGTCACAGAGTCCCAAGAGAAGCAAGAGGACTCCCTCAGGAGGCAACGTGGGTCTGGGTCAGGTCCGCAGAGGCAGCAGGTCCGGCGGGTGTCACCTGCAGGGCCTCGGGGGGCCTGTGGCCTCAGCATAGGAGGGATCGTCCACCCTGGAGAAACCCTAGCCTGAGAGAGCTTCATTGCATCGGTGCCCCAGGAGAGCAGACACACCCAAGACCCAGCCACCCACAGGCCAAGTCCTGTTCCTTCACAAGCTGCCCATGGGTCTCAAGCAAAGGCCTCTATCCTTTTGTGCCTCAGTTTTCACATCTGGAAAATGGGGCTAATACCTGCTACCAGATAGTGTCTTGAGATTATTCAGTGAGTTCATGAATGTGGAAATGCCTGGCCACAGTAGGTATTCAGCACGATGTTGATTGGATGGGTGGGTGGGTGGTGGGATGGACTGAATGGGTCTTGCATTGTGCATCTGTCTCCAGAAAATGAGCTCCTCCCCCAGGAGCTGGCAGCAGGCACTCCCTCAGGCAGAGAGGACAGAACCAGGTTGTGGCATGCTTTTCTTAACTGCCACCTGGTATCTGGGGCTGGTCCTGAGTGACCATTACACTGCTGCGGGCTTTAGGCTCACCCAACGATGGCTGTCAGGTCCAGGGCCCTGGTGGCTCCAGCCCTCAGCAGGCTCTGTCTGGCACCCGTGTGGCCCACAGTGGGCACCATGGATGGGCAACCCCACCCCAACAGTGGTCAGATCCTCTCATTTATTGTTTCTCTGACTGAACTTGGCCTAGAGGAGGGCTCAGCTTCTGAAGTCCAACACCCTGGTTCTGACTCAGGCACTGTCACACGCTCTCATCTCAGGCCTAGCTTGGCCTCCTGGGGCCTGCGCATCCACATCTGCGGGGTAGAGATCAGCCGTACCCCCAAAGGATTTGGGGATAACACAAGATGGCATGTCCAAAGTGCCTGGCACAGAGCAGGCGCTCAGCATCTGGCAGCTGTTGCTGTTACTTCTTGAGAGGTTAAAGGACAAGTCACCTTACAGGGCCATCGTCTAGAGGGGGACCACCTGAAAAGGAGGCCCAGAGGCTGCCAGGGGCTGACTCTGCTCCCACTGTGCTGTGCGGCTGCAGGAAAGGAGAAACCTCCCCTCACATCCTCTCCCGGGGGGGCGGGATAGGGGAGGGGCAGGTTGGGGCGGGGCCTGGGCGCAGTCCCCAGGGGTGCCTTGGGGCCTTGCTCCCTTTGGGGGAGATTATATTCAGGGCCTCCCCCTCTGGTTCCCTAGAGTTGAAGAAGACTTGGACCAGATTCTGAACCTGGGGGCTGAGCCCAAGCCCCAGCCCAAGCCCCAGCCCAGGCCCAAACCGCCAGTGGCAGCTAAGCCAGCGCTGCCCAGAAAGCCAGCCATTCCCCCCAAAGCGGGTCTGCCTGAGGCTGTGGCGGAACAGCGGAAGCAGCAGCAGCAGATTCAAGCCATGGACGAGATGGACATCTTGCAGTATATCCGGGACCATGATGCACCTGGCCAGGCCGCCCCCAGCCTCTTCTGACCCTCCCACCCCTGTGTTGGCCCTGGGCTGGCAGAGCCTCTCCCATGGAGGGACACATGGTGAGGTGGGCATATGCCCTGCTGGGCGGGAACCTCTGTTCCCGAGGGAAGGGGGTGGATGCCCAGGTCACAGGACCCCTGTACTACTACCTTGTTCCTCTTTTTGTTCTGTTTTGTCTGGGGCAGGGGGTGGTGAGAGAACCCTGTGGGGCACAGAGAGAGAGGTCACCATAGCAATTGGAGCCCAAATTGTCTCAGCCATGTGGTTGTGGAGGGGAGAGCATGTGGGGGGCCTTGCTAACCAGCCCAGCCTCCAGGGTTAAGGGACACCAGAGGGGCTCCAGAAGGCCAGACTCAGGCAGGGAAACTGTTCACTCACGCCAACTGCACAGTCAGGAGGGTCTGCCCGGCCTGGGGGGCGGGGGTGGAGTCTGTGGGCAGTGTGGCTCCTGGGGACCTGGAGAAGGTCCCTAGGAGATGGGTGCTGACTGGGTGCCTGGGAGAGCTCTTGGTTGGGCAGGGTGTCCCTGAGCTGGCTCTGGTCACCAGGTGCTAATAAGCAGGGTACTTTCCCATGTGTCCAACTTGAGGGAGACCTGAGGCCCAGCCCTGCCTCTCAAGCCCTGACAAGCCCCTGATCTCCCTCCTTTCCCAGGGGAGGCCTGGCCACACGTTGGCCTTTTGGGGCCTCTGCCCCCATGGCCAGTGTCCACGTTTGCAGCTCAGAGCAGAATGGTCACAGTGTCCGCTAGCACTCTGCCTGGGCCTGCAGCTGGGGTGTCCCCCCTCCTCCCAGTGGGCCTAGGCAGGACGCCCTTGGCTGCCCCTTCAAACTCTGTCCAGTGGTGGACGCGGCCAGGCCTCCTCTGTCCCCCAGATCTGTACATGCTCACCGGCCTTTCAGCAGTTGGGGCTGCCTTTCCAGGGAGAAGGAGCCCTGTGCCAGAGCAGGGCCGGTGCCTTAGACTTCTCCTGGACCCCCACGCCCTGGCACGCGGGTCTGCGCATGGCACAGCACTCAGGAAATTCTCCACGAATGAGGTGTAATAGAGCAAATAGTCTCTTTTTTGATATATTCTTTGTGTTCAGAACTAGTTTTTAATGAAACACGGTTTTTAATGAAACACAACCACCCTTGCCCCTTGGCTTCTGCTTGACAGAGGCATTGGAAGGGGTTTTGGGGCTGAGCAGGGCCAACAGCCAGCTCCGAGAGAGGCCCCCCGACCAGGCTGGTTGCTTGCCCCTTTCAGAGTCTCTAGAACACTACTCCTGTGCTGGTCCTGCAGGGTGGGGTGGCGGGGGGGGAGGGCTCCCTCTACGCTGTCCAGTATCTCATGCACCCTGGCACCCTCGTCAGCTGTCCAGTCTGAGAAGACTGCCCTCCCCCACCCTGGGCCAGAGCGACAGTTGTGAGGTCTGAGACTGAATGCCTTCTCCTCTGCCTTACCCGGCCTCTCAATGCCAAAGCCGCTCTCCCCAGAGCTCCACTGCCAGCCCTCCATGTCCCCACCCTGGAAGGTTCTGGGAGGAGTGCCTGCCCACCTGAGGGCTGCCTCTCTGTTCCCTCTCCTGGGCCAGCTCCCCAGCCGCCCCCTCCCACCCGCTGTGGCGCAGGCGCAGAGGGCTCAGCAGACAGGTGCCTGGCGCCCATGGGGGCTGGCCCGCTGGAAGGCGTCACAGACAGGACCTGCCGTTGTGGCGTGGGTCCTGTGGGTTCATCCACAGGGTCTGGCGCTGCCTAGACACTTCATGAAGATGTGCACGTCCCCAAATAATGACGCTCAGACTACGGCTGATTTTCCACCATGGGTCTGTGACCTACTGGTGAATTGATGACACCCAGTAATCCAATAAAGTTCATGTCAGTGACTCATCCCAACATTTGTCAGTGGTGTTTTCTTCTGTGCCTGGGCTGATGGGGACCAGTGTGGGAGAGGGCCTCTTGTTAACAATGACCGCAAGGGAAGCTGCCCTTGATGGACCTGGGGGTCTGCCACAGCTCCACCTAGCCCTCCAGGTTGCTGCTTGGTAGGGTGAGTTGAGGCCAGAGGGAAGATTCCACTGTGTAAACTGAGGCAGAGGGACTAAAGGCCCAGGCCCAGCAGGGGTCATTGGGTCAGTAACTGGCCAGCCAGGACCCTTGAAAGCAGTTTGGAAAGAAGACCCTTCCCTTCTCCAGACTTACCATCTCTTCAGAGTGGGGATGGGCCTAGGCTCGGACTGATCTTAGGCCCTTTACACTCTGACATCACAAACCCATCCATCCATGCACAAACCCGTCCTGGCCCCCACACTCCTGCCTGAGCTCAGATTCTGAGATTCTGCTTTGTGCCTGGACCCCAGAGGTCCTGGGCAGCTGGCTCTGTGATACTGTCAGCCACTGGAGAACTAGAAATGGGTCCCCAGGAGCCAGGGAGGCCCCAAGAGGGGGCAGGCTGTGGGCTGACACTGGTCTTCCCCCACCACTTGGTTTTGGATTTCATAGCCAAGCTTAAATTGAGGTCTTGGCTCCCAGGGACAAACAGTTGGGCCCTTCTGAGAAGGAGCCCACAGCCATGAGCCTGTAGCTGAGAGCTCACAGTACAGAGAAAACTGAGAGGTTGAATTTGGGGCAGCAGCCTTTGTTAGGAAGCCCCTGTGAGCCCCGAGGACAGGGTGCACTGTCTGCGGCAGAGCCCCGTTCCCTGACAGCGTTGTTCCTCTCAGGAAGCCAGGAACCCCGGTTCTTCTGGAAAGTCCTGGTTCTAGCTCCTGCCCTGGCCAGGCCGTGCAGCGGGGCTTGCTGGAAAGTGCCCACCTTCTGGGCTCTGGTGTCCCGTGATCATGTCCCTGTGGCTGTCCGGAACTCACCTGGCCTCCACGTGCACTGGAGGACAAGCCCAAGTCCTCACACTGGATGCATCAAGACAGCACAAGTCCAGCCTCTCTTCAGGGCCCTCTGTCCTTAATGCCCAGCTGCCACCTGATGGCACTTGACACACTGTGTAGAGCTTAAACACTCACCGTTAGACTTTGCTTTGTCTCCACCCCTGGAATTTGCAGGGAGGCCTGGCGAGGAAAAGCACGTGCAGTTCTCCAGCTCCCCGAGTGTCCCGCTGAGCAAATCCTGGGGAAGAGAGAGGGGCAGTGGAGCTGTCATCCCTGGCAAGGTGGCCCCGGCTGGGCAGCTGGCACCTCCCAGCACTGCTGGGTCTTTGCATAGATGGACAGCTGCCCAGAACGGACATAGTCAACACTCAGAGCCTTTTTGAGTGGCTGACCTTTCAGTGGCCAGTTTCGGAGGCAAACTCTGACCACTCCAAACCATGCCCTGTCAGCACTCTGAGGCCTCACGGTTGGGTTAATTGACTGAAGGATCCTTAAGGGAATCAGCATCCGGCTCCGGGCATGGAAGGATCTCGGGGTGTGATGCCCTCTCCCCCCACAGCCCACAGTGCCAAGTGAAGGGGCCAGGTAGACTGACTTCCTCTTCATACTAAAGGAGATTCCATAGGCTGGTCACTCCAGCTCATCGTGGACGGACCCCTCCCCAGGACAAGCTGGATGCTAATGGGAAGGGGCAGGCTGTTGGATGGGTGGGCAGAAGGCACCAGCAACCTCAGCCCAGCCCAGCACCCAGCGCCCGGCCAGGCACGGGATACTGATGTCCAACTGCTGTGCTACAGACAACATGGTGAATGGAACAACTCAGTGAGAATAACCCGGAGATCCAGTGTTAATCCCTCTTGTGGCTGACCTCGGGCTCCTGTTTTCCAGGGCTCTGGCCACCAGAGAGAGCTGAGGGATTCCACCTCTCAGGTGGCATTCAGGGTAAAACCACGGCTTCCGGAGCAGGGCTTATGGGCTGAGCGCCTGGCCTCAGTCAGCGGGAATCCCTACTGACAACCTTCAGAGGCGCTGATGCCTCTCTGCTAACTCAGCAAATAGCAGCAGCCTCTAAATCGGTTTTTTAGTAAAGCTAAGTTAGCTCGCTCCAGCCCAACCGGCCAGTCATGCCATCAATCAGTGTGAAGGAGAGGGCAGCGGGGGCTAAGCAGGAAGCACAGCAGGTGCTCAGGGGACGCAGGGAGCCAGAGACCCCCACGGACATCTCTTGAGCACCTCCAGGGGGCAGTAGCTTTCCCAGGCACGACGGAGGTTGCGAAGATGGAAAATCATGAGTTGACAAAGCTGGATTTGCCAAGTGCAACGCTAAGCCCCTGCTATGGGTTCTGCTCTTTGGGCCGCCTTCCCGAACAGCAGATGGAGCTGAAAGAGGACCCTCACTCATCCTCTGCAGGCTCCTCCCCATCTTCTCTCCCCTCTGACGCTGGGCAGCCAGCCCCCAACCCCCGAGAAGTGGTATAACCTGAGCCCGGCTCCCAGCCTGAGCCCAGCTCTCAGCCTGAGCCCCAATCCCAACCTGAGCCTGGCTCCCAGCCTGAGCCCAGCTTTCCCCACTGCTGTAACAAAGTATCACAAATCTGTATCACAAACCGAGTGGCTCTAAAGCACAGGAACTTACTCTTTCCCGGTTCTGGAGGCTGGAAATCTGAAATCAAGGTGTTGACAGGGCCACACTCTCTCCGAAGGCTCTAGGGAGAATCCTTCCCCGCTTCTTCCAGATTCTGGAGGTCTCTGGCACTCCTTGGAGTTTTTGGCTTGTCACTGCCTCCCTCCCGTCTCTGTCTTCACATGGCCAACTCTTCTGTGTTTATAAGGACACCAGTCACTGAATTAGGACCCAGTATGGTATGGAAAACCCAGTGTGATCTCATGTTACCTTAGTCACATCCGCAAAGACCTGATTTCCAAATAAGGCCCTGTTCCTGGGTTCCAGGTGGACGGGAATTTGGGAGGATGCTGTTCCCCCCAGTACAGTCACTAAGGGCCTGGGACCTTCAAAGCAGGCTGACTTACATGATAGCAGAAGCAATAATTTTTGCATCTTTGGGGCCTGACAAAGACCTTCTCTGGGGGCCTGTTGAAAGCCACTTGGTACTTATCATAGAAGGTTTGGGAGATGCTGGAATCAACCTGCCGGATAGCAGTCCCAGGCTTTGTACATCACTCATGCCCAGAGGTGGGAGCAGAACACACCAGGCATGTGACATATGGAGCTCTAGGTCCTTCCCCACATGGCCAAGGTGTGGCCTGGCCCTGCCCCACCATTGGGCCATCGTGCCTCCTCCTCCCCGGGGCAGTGGCAGGTCCTGCTCTAAGCCGTTGGGTGTTAGGGGTAAGGTGAGGCAGGCAGCGTCCCATCCTGCCCTAGCCACGCATGGCCTCTGTGCCGTCCTGTGGCCTCCGTGGGTATTTCAGCAGGGCCCTGTCATCTCCTCCCTGTCCGTGTCGGGGTGGGAGCATGGGGGGAAGGGTCTTCCTTGGACACTCACCACGCCCCAGGGGCAGAGTCCTCTATCTGCAGCTGCCACCAGAAACGCCCAAACTTCTGGATCAAAAGTTGCATCTCTTTATTAAATAGGGAAACTTCAACACCTACTAAACATCGACTCTCTGGAGCACCCTGTGGCACAAAGTGGAGAGTCAGCAGTGCTCAGAGCAGTCCTGGCGAACAGGGGGCTGCATCTCCCTTCCTAGAGGGTCACCTGGAGGGGCCAGGGCGCTTCCCACTCAGCGCTACTGCTCTGGACGGCCTGCCGGCTCTCCCAGCTGGCTGCCGGGGCTGCCCTCCTGCCGGCGTGGTCACCCCGTCCATCATCTCACTGGGCCTCTGAGGAAGCTGGAAAAGGCTCTGACAAAGCTGGTGGGGGGTGGGGGGACTGGCCTCCAGAGCATGAGAGCTGCTGGCCGGCTCCCTGGGCGCCCAGGGGGCTTTCTACAGTTGGTTTTCTTTTTTTTTCAAGATCTCTCAACTACTCCTCATGTGTGTTTCTCCTTTTCCTTTTGGCTTAATAGCCACTTTGCTGATTTCCCCCAGCAAGTGCTGGGGATCCCCGAAGGTGATTTGGATTAGCAGAACAGCTGACTTCCTGTCCCCCTGGTGGCCCCCCCCTCCCCCAATGGTTTCTCGGACCATCAGGAGCAACAGAAAGGCTCTGCGCCCACTGGTGGCCCGAGAGCCTTGTTTTACTACCTGATGGTCTGGGATTCTCATCAAGCTCGTCTGGTTTTATGGGTGGCCCTGGGATTGGAACCCCAGCCTTGCAGACTATAAAATCCACCAGCACGGGAATGGAAAATTCTGCAGCACCTTGGTGAAAGCTTGGCAGGTTTTTCAAAGTTGACCATGAATTTACCACAATGACCCAGCGATCCTACTTCTATGAATGTACCAAAGAGAAAGGGAACTATATGGCCCCAAAAGACTTGTGTACAACAGGAGCTTGATTCATCACAGCCAAACAATGGAAACAACCAACAAGCCCATGAGCCGGTGAATGGATAAGAAAAACGTGTGTGTCTGCGCCTGGGTGGCTCAGTTGATTAAGCATCCAACTTCAGCTTAGGTCATGATCTCACAGTTCGTAGGTTCGAGCCCCACAAACATGGGGCTCTGAGCTGACAGCACAGCTCAGAGCCTGGAAACTGCTTCGAATTCTGTGTCTCCCTCTCTCTCTGCCCCTCCCCTGCTTGCACTCTCTCTCTCTCTCTCTCTCTCTCTCTCAAAAATAAATAAACATTTAAAAAAAATTTTTTTAAAAGATCACAGGTGTATCATTCTATTTCTATGAAAATTCCAGAAGAAGCGAATCTGCAGAAACAGAAAGTAGGTTAGCATTTGCCTAAGGCTGGAGGTCAAAACAAACAGTGACTGCAAACAAACACAAAGGATCGTTTGCGGGGTAGGGGGGGTGGTGATGGAAATGTTCTAAAATTGGTTTGTTGTCATGAGTGCACTGGTCTATAAATCCACTGAAATTATTTTATTGCACACATAAAAAGGATGAATTTTAAATTAAATTATACCTCAATAAAACGGTTTTAGAAATTTATGACTGGCACATGAAACAAGCAAACCACCCCACAGGCCGCAGAGTGCAGTGGTTGAAAGTGTGGGTCAACTCTTCACTCTCCAGCCTGCTGGCCATGTGGCCCTGGGCCAGTTACCTACTCTCTCTGGGCCTCGGTTTCCTCACCTATAAAATGGGGATCATAGTCGCACCTGCTTCATTGGGGTAGTTACAAGAAGATGAGTTACTATTTGTGAAGTTCTTTGATCAATGTCTGATGCCTCATGCACATTCTATGTGAATAATTAAAATTCCAGTGCACTGTTACTCAGTTTTTATTGCTCTATAAGCAATTCTGGGGTTCAAGTGCTCCTTCTCTTCATCTGAGAGTGAGAGTCAGAACTTTGGGGAAGGGGAAGCCATGGGGCTGTAGGAGGGTGACCATAGGTGAGAGGCTGTGTCATTTTATGCCAGCCTCTGGGCTTGTCTGAGCCGCAGTCTGCCTCTGCCATGGCACGTGGAGTAGAGGCCATGGAATATGGTCGATGTGGCAGACATGCCATCTGAGATCCACAAAGAGGCCTGGTGGATAGGGGTTTGGGGATGTGACCAGGTCCTAGATCTGGATGAGCCATGGAGGGCGACCACAGGGAGAGTAGATAGAACATGCTAGAAATGAGCCTCTGGAGAAGACGTCATTCTGATGAGGATTACAATAACATCTGCAGGGCTGTGGCGGCAGGGAGCTCATCCCAGTGCACCCCGCACCCCAGACCAAGTACAGCTTTCTCAGCACCATGGAGACCAGGAAATAAACACAGTTGCTTCCCCCTCCTGGCCCCTGACCTTTTGTTCAGGGCAACTGGCTAGGCGGGGCTGGGAAGGGAAAGTCCGGCAGAGAGAGGGTTCTGGCAGTTCTGGCAGCTTATGGCCCCCGTGGCCTGTGAGGGGGGCCTGGAGGTGATGCCCCTTCCTCTGGATGCCTCTGGCCTCCTCCAACGGCCTCATCTCCCTGCTTGCCCTGGGCAGGCCTGGGGGTGGGGCTCCTGCATTCTCCTTTGGAAAGAAGCCACAACCACAAAAATATATGCAAATGTTCATAGTGCCATTATTCATAACAGACCCAACCGAAGGGAAGAACCCAAGTATCCGTGAGCTGGTCGACAGATAAACCAACAAGTACATCCCTGCAGTGCGATACTGCTCAGCAAAGAAAAGGAAAATCCTCATGGATACAAGGAGGTGGTGGATCTCTAAGAAACAGGCTACGTGAAAAGTGAGACCCCCAAACCTGCATACTGTGCGGTTCCATTTATATGAAATTCTAGAAAAAGCAACACTATAGTAACAGAAAGCATATCCGTGGTTGCCAGGGGCTGGGGCTGGTCAAGGGGGCATGAGGCAACTTTCTGAGGTGACAGAAATATTCTACAGTTTGAGCATAACTATAAACAAAACTCAAACTGTGCACTTAAAATAGGGGAACTTTTATTGTACATAAATTATACTTCCATAAAGCTGTTGAAAGAGGAACCATGGTACAAAACTAAACATAGTCTTATTATTTAATCCAGCGATCATGTTCCTTGGGATTTACCCAAATGAGTTGACAACTTCTATCCACACGAAAACCTGCACACCAATGTTTATAGCAGCTTTATTCATATTTTCCAAAACTTGGAAGTAACCAAGATGTGCTTCAAGAGGGGAATAGATAAACAGTGATCTATCCAGACAATGGAACATTATTCAGCACTAAAAAGAAATGAACTATTGAGGCGCCCAAGTGGCTCAGTCGGTTAAGCGTCCGACTTCAGCTCAGGTCATGATCTCACAGTTCGTGGATTCGAGCCCTGCATCAGGCTCTGTGGTGACTGCTCAGAGCCTGAAGCCTGCTTCAGATTCTGTGTCTCCCTCTCTCTCTGCCCCTTCCTTGCTCACACTCTGTATCTCTCTCACTCTCAAAAAAAATAAAAAGAAATTTAAAAAAAGAACTATCAAGGTATGAAAAGATGTGGAGGAACCTGAAATGCATGTGAAAGAAGTCAATCAAAAAAGGTTATGTGCTGTATGATCCCAACTATGTGCCATTCTGTAAGAGGCAAAACTGTAGAGACAGTAGATGGATCCATGACTACCAGGGACTGAGCGGGGCAGAGGGAAGAGTAGATAGAGGGATGTTTAGGGCAGTGAGACTACTCTGTGTGAGACTATAATGATGGATACATGTCATTTCATTATACGTTTGTCCAAACCCAGAGCATGTACAACACCAAGAGCGAGCCCTAACATGAACCGTGGGCTTTGGTGATGTGATGTATCCGTGCAGATTCATCATTTATAACAAACGTACCCCTCTGGTGGGGGGTGTTGACAATGGGAGAGGTATGTGCGGGCAGGGGACATATGGGAACTCTCTGCACTTCCTATTTTATTTTGCTGTGAACTAAAAACTGCTCTAAAATATAAAGTCTATTAAAAAAAAAAAAGAAAGAGGAACCACAGTTTGAGGCTCTTGACCCAGAAGATGCCTCCTGCTCCAAGAGGTCAGGCCTGCCACCGCAGACCGCGCCCCACCTTCAGTGATGTCGCCTCCAGCCTCCAGGGAGCTCTGGGTTCCAGCCGAGGCTCACAAACATTTGGTTGACGGCGGTGGGGATTCCTGGTCCAGCACATGGGCAAATCTGAGGGCAGGAGCTGGAGGCCTCCTGTGGAGGGAGGGACCTGCCCCAGAGTTCCGTGGGGAAGATGAGGGGTCAAAATCCCATCAGCCTGGAGCACTGACTGGCCTTGTTTCCTTGAAAGCTTATCTCTCTTCGGCATGATTTCCATGTTTCCTTCTTCCTGCCTGTAGTTGTCCCGGACAGGCAGATGGAGAGGATTCACTGCAAGATGGCGCAGCGCCTTTCGGAAGTGGGTAAGATCCCCTGAGTGACTCCATGGAGCGCACCGTCTACTCTGTCTTCTCATGGGAGGAGGCTGAGGGGCTCGGTGCCAGGAAGTCATGCCAGGGACTCTCCCAAAGGCCTCCTCAAGCTCCAGGGGCTCGGGCTCCACTGGCCTTCAAGAGAATGAGCCTTCCTGGGGGGAGACTCAGTGGCCCACCTGGACCCCTGGAGTGGGCTTTGGAGTCTCAGTCCTGCCAAAGGCCTCCACCGGCTCTCCCTTTGGGTGGGACAGTGCATGGACCTTTGCTTGCTGGGATCAAGGAAGCCCTGTCGTGTGGCTCTCAAGGGGCAGAGAGCCATAGACAGCTCATGAGGCCCTGTTAGAACAGAGGGTCAGGGTGCTGGTAGGGGGCCGGGCCAGGCCTCTGCCTCCTGGGAGAGTCTCATCCTGCTTGAGGCATTGGTCAGAGGGGTGTTTCCTTTGTCCCAGGGTCTCCTAAGGGTGGACACGCTACAGGGCTAAGTGCGAGGAGCTTTTCGTGGGGCCCCTCCCCTCCCCTGATGTCAGCCTAAGGTGTCAGGATTGCTAATTAGTGAGAGGCCCCTGCCTGTTCTGAGGTAGCTTTTCTCTTGGCATTTGCGCCTTTGGGCTCAGCTTGAGGAAGATGCCCTTAGCCTGAGGATCAAGGGTCCCAAGTTTAGAGGGAGGAGAGGAAGGAGCTCAGAGCCCCAATCCAAGAACTGGGTCCCCAGGCTCAGGCTGAGATCAGGACAGACCTACCTTTGTCATGCTAAGCTAAATGTCAGGCAGAGAAGGACAGATACCGTATGTTTGCACTCATAGATCTAACAGGAGGAGAAACCTAATGGAGGACCACAGGGAGAGGAAGGGGGAAAGAGAGTTGGGGAGAGAGGGGGACGCAAATCATGAGAGACTATTGAATACTGAAAACAAACCAAGGGCTGAAGGGGGAGGGGGCGGGGGAGGGTGGTGATGGTCATGGAGGAGGGCACTTGTGGGGAAGAGCACTGGGTGTTATATGGAAACCAATTTGACAATAAACTATTTAAAAAATGGCAAAGCACTTGGGCAAGCCCTCCAGCCAGCCCCCCAGGCCCGCCCCTCCCCCTTCTCGAGGGGTGTGGGCCCCTCATCCCCCCCCATCACTCACCTGTGAAAAGCCCTGGGCTGCTCTCTGGAGGGGCTTAGCTCCTCATAATCATTTTGATTCTTCTAGGAACATGAATTTGCTCGTGTTTTTCTAATTCTTTCCAAGTTAATTTTGATCGTGTATATTTTTATAGAAAATGGTCCAGATGTCAGACACATATCATGTTCTTTTATTACACTAAAATTTGTCTTCATATTGGTGGTTAATAGTGCAATTTTCGCTTCTAGGGTTTTTTTAAATTTTCTTTTCTTAATTGGTTATATTTGTCAGAAATTTATTCTATTCATCTTTACAAAGAACCAGCTTTTGGTTTTAAAGACCTATTTCACTTCTTTTTCATCTTTATGTGTGTGTATGAGAGAGAGAGAGAGAGAGAGAGAGAGAGAGCGTGAGCGAGCGAGCAGGGGACTGGGGAGAGGGGTAGAGAGAGAGGGAGAGAGAGAATCCCAAACAGGCTCCAGGTTCAGCATGGAGCCTGACACGGGGCTCGATCCCACCACAACCCCGGGATCAATGACTTGAGCCAAAATCAAGAGTCGGATGCCCAACTGACCGGGCTCCCTACTTCTTTTCCATCTAATTCATTAACTTCCACTTTAACTGTATCCATTTCTCCCTTTTTTTTTTTAGTTCTTTTTTTTAGAATTACATTTTTAATTTACTTTCCCTTTTTTGTTGTTATTTTTAAAAACACATAAGGCCACAGAATTTTCTCTGGCACAGTTTGGGTCACCTCCCACAGATTTCAGAATGTTCTCATTTTCATTAATCTTTTAGAAGTCTAAATTCATAGTTTTTATTTCCTGTTTAAAAGTGAAGAGCTATTCTAAATACCGATCGTGTTGATATGTTGGTGCTTTTGCTTCCAAAGTTTTATCACTATTATTATTATTATTATCCCTCCGTGATTCATTTCTAATCTTACTGCATTATATCTGAGAATGGAAATATGTATGGTTTCCATTTCTGTAATTTAAAAATCTTTCCTTACAGCCTAGCACATACCCAACTGTTATAAATATTCAATGGATGTTTTAAAATAGGCATTCTGCTTGTAGGATACACATAATCTTTAAATTATTAATTATGTTTCTCAGAATTCTATATTCTTATTTACTCTGGGTCTGCTTGGCCCATCATTTCTGAAGGGGCATACCACTGTCATGGCGGTTTGGTGCAATTCTCCTGGGAGCTGTCTGGTGCCAGCCCTGGCTGAGGGCCCCTGGCAGACCCTGGCCTGGTCTCAGAGAGGTGCTGAGGGCCCCTGTGAGGAAGGCCAAAAGAACGCATAGTGCTGGAAGCATCCAGCTTCTGTTTCTGGGCTTGGGCTCCAAGCCCACCTTTTTTGTGGCTCAAGCCATTGTCTTCACAGAGGTACCTAGCCTCGGGAGCATGGGCACCACTGTGGGCACTTACAGTATTCCCCTCCAGGAATGAGGGCAGGGGACAAAAGGTCCTGCTCACGGGGGTCTCCATGCCAAATCGGCCGCTCCAGCTGCCACAGAGCCCGGTGCCCTAAACACCTGCATCTCATGGATGGCCCTCAGGTCTCTCTGGGCACCTGCCAATCAGACCAGCAAGAATCGGTGATTTTTTTTTTCCTCTAGCCCCACAGGCCCAAACATAACTCTTTGAAGCAAGCCTGGTCCCTCAGGCTCCTGAAAAACAGGTGTTTTTTCCAAACCTCAGCATTTATGAGGTTTGTCCCTGCCCCCTTCATGCTCAGACTGAGGGGGAGGGCCAGGGAGAGGCTACCTAACTAGCAGGGACCACGTGATTGAGGCACGGGGATGTCCTCCAAAACCTTAGCTCCAAGGACGGGAACTCAGCAGGGAGGCAGAGGGCAGAGGTGGGGACTGGAGGATGTGGCAAAGGCTGGGGAGTAGTTTGCCTTGGGGCAGCAGAGCCAGCAAGGATAGGGAGCCTGACATGCTGGAGAGAGTGGGGAGATACGCCAAACAAGAAACAAAAGCATTTCCCTGAGATCGGATAGAACGGGATACCTGCTTTTACTACTTCTATTCAGTCTTGTATTGGAAGTTTTAACCAGGGCAATGAGGCAAGAAAAAGAAATAAAGGGGGGAAAAAGCAGTAAAACTATCTATTTGCAGATGACATGATCTTATATATAAGAAATCTTAGAGAATTCACACACACACAAAAACCTATTACGGTTAATAAATGATTTCAGCAAAGTTGAAGGATACAAGATGAACACACAAAATCAGTTTTATTTCTATACACAATCTAAAAAAAGGGAATTAAAAATAATTCCATAAATAATGCCATCAAAAACAATAAAACACTTAGGAGTGGGCTAAACCAAGGAAGTGAAAGACCTGTATGCTTAAAGAGACAAAAAAAAAAAAAAGAGGAAAATAATAAATGGGAAAAAATCCCATGTTTATGCACCAGAAGACTTAACATTGTTAAGATGCCAATATTTCCCAAATTGATTGACTGATCCAGTGCAATTCTTATCAAAATCCCAATGGTCTTTTTTAAAACATGAAAAACCTAACCATAAAATTCATATCGAATTGCAAGGAATCCTGAAAAGCTAAAAACAATTTTGCAAAAGAATAACAACATTGGAGGACGCACATTTCTTTTTTTTTTTTTAACATTTATTCATTTTTGAGAGACAGACAGAGTGTGAGTGGGGGAGGAGCAGAGAGAAGGAGACACAGAATCCGAAGCAGGCTCCAGACTCTGAGCTGTCAGCACAGGGTCCGACGTGGGGCTTGAACCCACAACCTGTGAGATTATGACCTGAGCCGAAGTCGGACACTCAACCGATTGAGCCACCCAGGCGTCCCACTCACAATTTTGATTTTAAAACTTCCTACAAAAAAAAATTAAAAAAAAAAATAAATAAAAACTTTCTACAAAGCCACAGTTACCAAAATACTGCGGTGCTAACACAAAGATAGACCTTTAGATGGATGAATGGACTGAGCATCCAGAAATAAACCCATACATCTATGGTCAGTTGATTTTTGACACAGGTGCCAGGAGCATTCAACGCAGAAAGAATAGTCTCTTCAACAAATGGTGTCAGGGGTGCCAGGGTGGCTCAGTCAGTTAAGCGTTCGATTTCGGCTCAGGTCATGATCTCACAGTCTGTGGATTCGAGACCCGTGTTGGGCTCTGTGCTGATAACTCAGAGCCTGGAGCCTGCTTCGGATTCTGTGTGTGTGTGTGTGTCTCTCTCTCTCTCTCTGGCCTTCCCCTGCTCACTCTCTGTCTCTGTCTCTCAAAATAAAATAAAGACATAAAAAAAAATTTTTTTTAAACAAACGGTGTCAAAGGGGTTATACACATGCGAATAAATGCAGTTGGACCTTACCTCACATCGTATACACAAATCATCTCAAAATGGACCAAAGACCTAAATAAATATAGAAGCTAAATATATAAAACCCTTAAAAGAAAAAAAAAAACATAGGGGTAGATTTTCATGACCTTGTATTTGCCAATAGATTCTTAGGTGTGCCCCCAAAAACACAAGTAGGAAAAGAAAAAATGAATTCATCAAAACTAAAGGCATTTGTGCTTCAAAGGACACCATCAAGAGAGTGGAAGGTCAACTCAGAAAACAGGAGAAAGTATTTGCAAACATGTATCTGATAACAGGCTAGCATCCAGAATGTATAATGAGCTCTTCACAACTCAACAATAATATAAAATAAAATAAATAATTTAAAAACGCCCAGAGGACATTAACAGGTATTTCCCCAGAGAAGATATACAAATGGCCAAAGGAACATGAAAATATGCTCAAGACCAGCAATCATCAGGAAAATGCAAATCCAAACCACAATGAGATGCCAGTTCACACTCACTGGGATGGCTTTAATTTTTTTTTAAAAAAACTGGAAAAATAACAAGTTTGTGAAGATATGGAGAAATTAAAACTCTCACACTGCTGCTGGAAATGTAAAATGGTACAGCTGCTGAGGGAAAAAATTGGTGGTTCCTCCAAAAGTTAAAAAATTATCATAGGATCCAGCAATTCCACTTGTAGATATATGCCCCAAAGAATTCAGAACAGGTGTCCACACAAAACTTGTGCAGGAATATTCATGGTAGCACCATTCATAAAATAGCTCAGAAACAACTGAAATGTTCAACTGATGAATGAATAAACTAAACGCGGTATATCCACTCCGTGGAATATCACTGAGCCAGAAAGTATCTGCACATGAAATCCTGATCTGTGGTCCAACATGGATGCACCTTGAAAACATTAAGCTGAGCAGAAGAAACCAAACATGATGCCATTTATATGAAGCGTCCTATAATAGGAAACCCTCAGACACAGAAAGCAGATTAGTGGATGCCAGGGGCTGGGGGCTGGGGAAAGGGGGAGTGACTCTTGAATGACTATGGGCTTTCCTTTCAGGGTGATGACATGTTCAGAGGCAGAAAGTTGTGATAAGTGTACAACATTGTAAGAGTACTAAACCACCAGGTTGTACACTTTAAAATGGTTAAAATGGGGGCACCTGGGTGGCTCAGTCGGTTGAGCGTCTGACTTCGGCTCAGGTCATGATCTCACAGTTCGTAGGTTCGAGCCCCACAAACATGGGGCTCTGTGCTGACAGCTCAGAGCCTGGAGCCTGCTTCCGATTCTGTGTGTCCCTCTCTCTGCCCCTCCCCTGCTCATGATCTGTCTCTCTCTGTCTCTCAAAAATAAATAAATGTTAAAAATTAAAAAATAATAATAAAATGGCTAAAATGGTCAATTTTACGTTTAGTGTATTTTACACACACACAAAAGTGTCCCTAGGGCATGCTGGGAAACAAGCCCAGCAAGGAAGCGGCTTTGCCTGCCAGGCCAGGAGGCTACAGAGTCACTAGATGCTGGGGAAGTGGGGGTGGCAGGGAAAACCTGGGGGGCCGTGGAGGCTGGAAGGTGCGAGGCAGGTGGGGAAGGGGGCAGCCTGTTTCTACAGCTGATAGTGAAATCCGGCCCAGGAAATGCGCTGGAATGCGGGCCTCCCAGGCTTGAGAAGCCCGAGTGTGTTTGCGTATTTCCTGGGAATGACATGGGCTGGGGCTTGTCTTTCTTGGCCACTTCTAAACCAAAGACAAGCTCTCCTCTGGTTTGGCAGGAAACTTGTGAAGTTATTGCCAGACATCTGTTGCATTTTTCTTGGCAACAAAGGCATCCTGAGAGACAGACTCAAGCTTAGAATTGGGGATGTCCATAATGCTTTCTCCTCTCTCCCATGGGCATTTAAACCGAGACTCCCAAGCTGAGAGAGGGCCACACCTGGGCTGGCAGGATGGAGCACCCGGGAGAAGTGAGCGAGGCGGGGAGGGAGGGCGGGGGAAGGTAGCAAGTACAACCAGGAGAGGCCCAAGCAAACTCTGGAAATCCTGAGTCTGGAGCAAAGTCCTCTTGTGGTTGGGGGGAGAGGAGACCCCTCTCCCCTGTGACCTGCTTGACTTCTGAAATGGAGAAACTGGGGGACCAGTCCAGGAGAAAAAGCATGGGCTTTGGCATCCGACAGGCAGGGTTTGAATAGGAACTTGCTTACTCTCTGAGTGACCTTGGCTGAGTCTCTGTGCTCAGGTCTGCAGAAGGGGAAATAATATCTACCTCCTAGTTTGTTGATAGGATTAAGCGTGGGAATGCACTTGAATTGTGAGCCAAGAGTAGCACGTAGAGGGGGTCACTGAATATATCCAAATCCTCCAGAGAACTGGGCTGGAGAGGCCCCTGTGGCTGGGTCTGCCCATTTCTGTGCCTTGTGCCTCAGTCTCCCCATCTGGAACACTAGGGAGCCTCCCACTGACTTTCTGTAATTTTATGACTCCGAAATCTATGCCCAGGCCATTCCATGGTTCGTGGGTTTGAGCCTTGCATCAGGCTCTACATTGACAGTATAGAGCCTGCTTAAGATTCTCTCTCTCTCTCTCTCTCTCTGCCCCTCTCTCTAAATAAATAAACGAACAAACTTTAAAAATGTAGGGCAGCTTATATAGGGCCCGAGAGACACGGGGTGTAGACTGAAAATCTCTTCATTCCTCAGCTAAGGGTCAAGCAGTTAAATGACCACCGAAGGGCAGACAGCCATCCTCAGACCATCCCAGTTCCACGCTGGACCAGGCTCCCTGGGAAACAGCAATGGATGGAAAAGTGGCCTCCGCTACACCCCTGCCTTCTAGCACCTTCTCTGAGTTTTTCAGACCTGTAAAGTCTGATGAATTGTTATTTAAACATTTAAAAATTAACAAGGCCAATGGCAGTCAATTCTCAGAAGGAGAATCTGTGAGTTCCAATCACTTAGGAAGGAGGGGGTGCTTTGGAGGGTCCTCTGGAGAGCAGCTTGCTCTGTCCCTCCTGGGTGCTGGCACTCTTAGTTTCTGCATCAAATAAATAACACTGTCTCCATTTTAGGAAGGTGAAGTTCCTTGTGGGAGGAGGTTACCCAGCTGCAAAGTAGATGAGCTGGTTTTGAAACCCATCTCTGCTGCTGTGTAGGCCCGGCTTGCCAAGAACACTTAGTCTACTGAGCAGGCCAAGCATGGCGACTTCCCAGGTTTTTTTAAACAAGCTTTATAGAGATGTAGTTCACATACTACACAATTCTTCTCATTGAAAATGTACAATTCAGGGGTTCTTGTTATGGCATTCACAGAGCTACACAACCACCACCACAATCAATTTCAGAACATTCTCATCCCCAAAAAAGCAAACCATATTTATGATTTAAGAAACCCCACACTCTTCAGCTGTCATGTGCCAACCTCCCCAGCTCCCACTAGCTCCAAGCTATCAATCTATTTTCTGTCTTCTCTCTATTTGTCCATTGCGGACATTTCACGTAAGTGAAATGATCAAAGATACGGCTTCTAATCACTTGCTTCTTACCCCTAGCACAATATTTTCAAGCTCTTTTCTTGTTGTGGCATATATCAGAATTTCCTCCATTTATTAGTTGACAGACATTTGGGTTGTTTCTACCTTTTGACTATTAATGACTAATGCTGCTATGAATATTCCCATACAAGTTTTTGTGTAGACATGTTTTCGTTTCTCCTGGGTATACACCTGTAGTAGAATTGTCGAATTATGCGATGATCCTCTGTTTAACTTTTTGAGGAACTACCAGACTGTACAGTAAATACAACACTCTACGTTCCCAGCAGTGCTGGATGAAGGCTCGGATTTTTCTACATCCTCCCCAACACTTGTTAGTATCTGTCTTTTCATTATAGCCGTCTTCATGAATAGGCAGTGATATCTCTTTGTGGTTTTGACTTGCAGTTCCCTGATGACTGAAGATACTGAGCATCTTTTCATGTGCTTATTAGCCATTTGAATATTCTCTTTGGAGAAATGTCTATTCAGATTCCTTCCCCATTTTTTTAATTGGGTTGTTGGACTTTTAAAATTGACTTGTGAGGTCCCTATATATTCTAGATACGAGTCCCTTATCAGATAGAATTTGCAAAATATTTTTTCCCACTCTGTGGGCTACCTTTTCACTTTCTTGCTTTGAAGCACAAAAGTTATAAATGTTCATGAAGTCCAATTCATTTAGCTTTTCTTTGGTAGTTTATGCTTTAGGTGTCACAGACTTCCCTATTTTCAAAGGCAATATTTAACATAGAGAAATATGCCCATACCAAAATAACAAAAACTATTGATCCTTTTTCTGTTTTTTTCAAGCTGGAACTTTTAAAGAATTTTTTTAAATGATACTATACTTTGATCCAAAAATAATTTGATGCTACTTATGGAAATTCAAATAATAAGAAGGATGTGATAAATAAAGAATTGTAGGCAAAACAAAAGTACACATCTGACAGAGAGAGAAGGGTGAAGTCAATGTATAGAATTATATACACAGGACTCCCTAGTGGCCAAAGCAAAGAGGAAAATGCAATTATTTGTAAGATACACAGGCCAATGACATAAAATATATCTATAGCTTAGGAGATGCCTCACTTTTCCTGGTACCGACGCCAGAAAGAAATTTCTCCTATGATTCCTCTTAAAGGGAGAATGTGTTTGGGCTCATCAGCTAGAAGAGAGCACACACATAAACATCCCCGATAGCTATTTTTTCGCAGATGAAATTTCCTTCCCTTCATGTTTCCAGACCCTCATCTCTTCCTGCCAGCTGTTTCTCTACACATGAAATCGTCCTTGTCGTCATCTTTTTAAAACACCAATGTGAACACCTCACTTCCCTTCTTGAAATTCTTCAATAGCTCCCACCGCCCTCAGGATAAAGTCCAAACGCTTTAACCTGACTTACGTGATGCTGCGTGATTTAACCCCGAACACCTCCCACCCCAGCTCAGCGCGTCAGAGCCCCGACCTCCAGGCCTCCCTCAGCTCTATGTTCTCTCGGTTCGCTCATACCTTTCACCGAGTGCAGTATCTACATTTTTTCCCTAGGATGATAGTAGACTTAGAGAAAGCAGGAAAAGAGTTGCTATGGACGGGATGCTCATTCTGACATTTATCAGCAGTGGGTGGGACAGATTGAAAAATTACAAAGAGCAAGTCGAGATGCTCGGTAAGTAGGGTGATCTGAGGTCGTTCGCTGCAGGAACAAATACCTCTGCTCATCCCATAGTTCTGAAGATCAGCCTCTTATTACATAATATGGTAGAATTCAGACCCTTCACAGTGGTAAAGCTAATGATAAATTCTTTTTTTAAATGGTTATTTATTTTTGAGAGAGAGAGAGACAGTGTGAGCAGGGGAGGGGCAGAGAGAGAGGAGGAGACACAGAATCCGAAGCAGGCTGCAGCTCCCAGCTGTCAGCACAGAATCCACACAGGGCCTGAACGGGTCAGGTGAGACCAGGACCAGAGCCGAGGTCAGATACCCAACCGACTGAGCCGCTCAGGCGCCCCCGATAAATTCTTTCCATTGTACTCTGTTGTCAGAAGGCATGAAGATATGCAGTATTGTTTAGACTAATTTTCTTATACACTTCCAGTATACACTGGCTAATGCAAAAATTTTTAAAAATTGTTCTTGAATTACTAAAATATTACATTAATAAATATTAGAATATAAATATTCTTCATAAGAAAACGTGACCCTCCAAATCAATCCCTCTCGTGCATTTTATTCACTGCAGTGTGTTCACAGAGGGAAAGAATGATCATCTTCTAATTCTCTGGACCAAAGTCTAGGAAGAGTTTTTAGAAAAGCGAGAGAAATAAATACATGTTCCTTATAAAAAATGCAGATAAACCAAAAGAAAAAAACTTGCACAATAATCCCCCTTTTCAAAGATAATCACTGGTTCTTTTCCTCTGTATTTTTACAGTGTATACATATATATATGATTTTTGGAAAGAAAAAATGGCATCTTAGGGGCAGATTTTGTAACCTTGTTTCTACGTATTGTGAGGACTTTAATGTAATAGGATAATCATGGTTGTGAGGATGAATCTGGGCTGTGGTCTGCTTCGCCGTGCTTTACGTAACCACCTAGTGGATATTTGGATATGTCTCATTTTCCTCCTCCTCCTCCGATTCTGGGCTCGGGGTGACTTTGAGGCTGATGCCAGAACCATTCTCTTTGGTGCACTGGGCTCTCTGTGACTTGAAAACATGATGCATCTCCTGGTAGGGCCGCTGCCCCCTGTAATAATGGTGCTTTGTGGCTTAATGAGAACAGGGCTCTCTTAATCCCTCTTTGACCTCAGCCAACCTCGCTCTCAGTGGAAGCGGGATTCTTAGGCCGCTGGGACCCTATTGAGCTGTTGTCATAGTGATTGGTGCCGGGGGCAGGGTCACTGGGGCAAGGTCCCTAACCAGGCCATCTCTGTCTTCATGACACACACAGGTCATGGCTGTTCAGTCCCAAACTCGGAGAGGGACATGACTAACCCTGCTACTATGCCACTCTTTGTCCGGACTGTCCTGAGGCAGGGTTTCTTTTCTTTTTTAATTTTTTTTTTTTTTTTTTTTTGAGAGACAGAGAGAGGCAGCTCGAGCAGGGGAGGGTTAGAGAGAGTGGGAGATACAGAATCTGAGCTGTCAGCACAGAGCCTGATGCAGGGCTCGAACCCAAGAACTGTGAGATCATGACCTGAGCCGAAGTCGGACGCTTAATCGACTGAGCCACCCAGGCGCCCCAAGGCGGGGTTTCTGAGGTCTGGCAAACTCTCCCCAGGAAGGCAGCTCAGCCCCCCTGCCCAAAGAGCCCTGAGGGTGCTCCTCTGTCACCCGCTGCCCTGGGACCACCCCCAAACCCCTGAGGGCTAGAGTCTCAGAGGACACTGCATCTGAAGGGAACTCTCACCACCACAGGAAGGCTCAGAGGAACCCAGACAACAGTCTGTTTGCTGCCTCACACACACAGTGAAGCTTCCTGGTGTCGGGTCTGGAAGGACCTTGGAGACTATCGGGTCCAGCTCCCCATTGTACAGATGGAGAGACTGAGGTCCAAGGAGCCAGGTCCAATTCCAAACCATTCAGCAAGTCAGGAGCACTTTCTGAACCTCCCCTTCCCCCCATCTTTAAAAGGGAACATGTTTGGAGTCCATTATAAGACAGCTGGCATTTTTGCAGTAAATTAACTTTAAGTCTGGCCTTTTAAAAAGTCTTTTTTATTATTTTTACCCAAGTAGTCCATGAATACATTTTCCCTGGGGGAAAAAAAAAAAAAAGAACGTTGCAGAGAAGGCTCAAAAGTCCTTTGGCCTCTTTCTGCAATCCCAGGAGTCTCCCCTGAGACAGATTCCCAGTTTGGAATGTATCCGATTCTGGTTTTAAAGTACTCACATCTCATTTGCTTGACCTGAGTGTCTGGGATGATTGTGGTGATGCAGGCTCGTGTCCCCAGCTGGGCACGACTCCAGGTGGCTCGCTGTGGCCGGGAGCGCTGCCCGCGTAGGAGGCCCTTCCCTGGCCCCGGGGTGGCGGGGAGTGTGGGACACGCGGGCACTGCTGTGTCCTCGGGCAGCCCCGGGCCGAGACAGCTCCTCTATCTTCTTGCCCCAGTTCCTGTTCGGAATCCCCACAGCCCTGCTACTGGCCCGGACTGGACGCCAGGAGCCTGAACAGAAAACCAGGAACCTTTCCAGCGGAGTTTAGTAATCTCTCCAGTAGGCCTCAGGCCCCTGGACAGTGCTCACCCAGGCTTCAGGTGCCTGTGCCCCTCTTGCATTTCCATGCCCCCTCGCCTCATGCCAGCCACTCCCCACCCCCACCTGGCCCTCCCAGCCCCCTCCCTCCCATGCGCCAGGGAGAGGCTTAGCTGCCTGGCCCAGGAACCCTTGGAGAAGGAGGAGGGAAGTTTAGAAGAAGAGCTTAAAGAGCGCGACCACATAGGGGCGCCTGGGCAGCTCAGTCAGTTGAGCTTCCAGCTCTTGATTTCGGCTCAGGTCATGATCTCCTGGTACATGGGATCGAGCCCCGAGTAGGGCTCTGCACTGGGCGTGGAGTCTGTTCGGGATTCTTTCTCTCTCTCGCTATGCCCCTCTCCCCCATATGCTCTCTCTCTCTCTCTCTCTCTCTCTCAAAATCAATAAATAAACATTTGAAGAAGAAAAAGAGCACAACAATATATCTGAAAAAGTCAGTCTTATGTGAGCAAAATTCTGACACCGAAGGCAGGACACAGGGAGGAAAGAGGCTTTCCAGGCGCCCCCACCTCGTGATGACGTAACAGCCATGGTTTACGGGCCCGGAACAGAAAGTACTCTTCCTCCCGGGAATTACTCTCCATCTTTCGAGAACCTCCTAGAATTTCAGTACACACTATTTGGATTTCTAAATGCATAGAAATCATATCTAATGGTTTTTGGGTGTGGGTTTTTTTTTTCATCAGTAAAAATCCTTATTTTTTTCCTCAGGCAAAAAAAAAATCTCAGAGGTTAGCATGTCTGACATAAAAAAAGCATTGAATTTTCTCCAGGCAAAGTAGTTTGCTTGGCAAGTACTCTAGTGTCTGTGGAATCCCTAAGGTTCCTACAGCCCAGTTTTGATCACCTTTCAGCCAAATCAGCTTCCTTCTCTTCCAGCCAAGAAAACGGACACAGAAGGCTCAGGGGCCCGCTGAAGCCCCCAGTAAGTCAGCAGCAGGCTGTCCAGGACACCTGGAGATCTGACCGGGGCTTGAAAACTGCCACAAGACCTTCCTTAGCCTGAAACTGTAAATTGGGACAAAATCCAAGCTTATAAGGATACTTGGCTAGTCTGAAGGCTGCTGGGGGAGTGGGAGGGGACAGGATCATGCTGCTGAGGTTACCCTAGCCCAGGAAGTGACCTTTTACTCCAGAGTCCTGGAGCAGGTGCCTCTTTCCTGCTGGGCTGGGGGGAAATGGCCAGAGCTAAGGTAGAGGTCCTTATACTGCTCAAAGCTTGTAAATCCCGTGCTCTAAGGCCACACCATAAATATGGAGGGAGCCCACTTCACATGGAGTTTAGTGATGATGCAGGCTCAGCCACGATGTGTGGCCATAAGGGGTGGCCCTGGGCTGGACCTCCAAATCCCACCCAGAGTCCAGCGAGCGGAGGCCCTTGTGGCTGCCCTGGGTCAGCACTGAGCAGTCACCTCTATGAGCAGATGGGGCATAGGGACCCAGCCCAGGGAAGGCAGAGGTGAAAAGGCACCAGGCTGTGAAGGAGCTCAGACACAAACAGGAAGTGGACACTTCAAACACAGTAGAAGGAATACTTTGATGTTGGAGTGGGGAGATGAAATATGGCGAGAGGAAGAAAGGACCACGTTGTCTATGTGTGTGGGTGGCTGGTAGAAAGAGACCGAGGTAAGTCTCTTTGGGGAAGTGGTATCCTAGCTAGGGTCTTGAAGGATGACTAGGAGTTTTCCAGGAGAAAAATGGGAGGGCAGGAGGGAAGAAAGGGAGAGAGATGAGTGTTCCAGGATGACATGAGGGCCTGGACAGAAGCATGCAGTACCTGTGGTGGCCACAGGTGGGGCTGCAGAGGTGCCGGGTGGGCAGAGGGGAAAGTTATGAGGAGTCTTAAACATTTGGGTCACATTCTGTAGGTCAGTAGTAGTTTTCAAACTACTAGTAGCCCAAGAAGTGTTTTGAGGCCTCTCAAAAAGCGGGTAGGGGGTAAGTTCTGGATTACTTCCTCCATTTATATTCTGGGGCTCCACACAGGAAAACCTTTAAATTGAGTTCCCAGAGATTTAAAACACGCACGCGCGCGCACACACACACACACACACTAAGAAAATTCCAGCCATAAGCTGTGTTAGAATCTCTTGTGCTCTTGTAGGTCAGCACAGAACACTGCCTCCTGGCTACTGCCTCTTTTGGGCCACTCAGAGAACTCGGGGTGCTGAAGAGGCCTCCCCACCGCTGAGTACTGGAGGGCAGGCACTGAGGGGCCTCCTCGTCCAGCTTCCCAGCCCAGCAGGATCCCATGGGGACAGCTCAGGCCTCAGACTTCCTTGGCTTTGAAGTTGTGTGCGGTGCCTCATTTGCATTGATGTCACAGAAGAGTCGGCAGGAACCAAAATACAGAACTAGGAAAGAAAACAGCTGTGCTGGGAAGGGCAGCAGCACAGAGCCGGCCGCAGTCCCTCTGGGGGAGTCAGTCGCCCAGACATGGGCTGTGCTTGCGATCTTTGCTATAGACCCTGCAAGCCCCCGCTCAAACTTTCCCTCCTCCATGAAGCCTTCCTGGTGCCACAGGGAAGGACTCCCTCTTTCTGGGTCTTCCTGCCTCATTAGAGCATGAAGAACTGCAGTGAGGAAGCTAATGGTTCGGCATGATATGGAAGCCCAGAGCTACCACTGGTCCACAGGGCACCTTTGTGCAAATTAGAAAAAGGTGTCCCATCCTCCAGGTGGGCACAGCTCTGCCCCAGGGCATGTGGCCCCCACTCACCCACTCGACCATCACCTTTCTGCCAGGCACAGCTGATACCACCCCACCTGAAAAGTCGACAGCTTATAGATTCCGCCCTCAAAAATGGGAAACTGAGGCTCTAATCATGCGGGGGCACCTCCTCCCAAGGCATTCATGCCTATCTAGCTGTTCTGGCTGTGAAAAGTCTTCCCAGCATTCCCAGAGGGGGCATGCTGGGCTCCGCGTCTGTCCTGAGGACAACTGTGGAGGCCACAGGGCCACGGCCTTGTGGATCCGAGCCCCAGGCCAGAAGCCGGCCTCCGCCAGAGTCAAAGCGCAGTGCAGGGCTCTCGGCTCATTGCCCTGCGGCCCCCACCCCAGCCTAGAAAAGGAGCAACCTCTGCACTGGTCACCAAGGACTTCCCCGACCAGCAGTTCACACCGGCTGCCTCACAATCACTAGCCACACTCAGCAGGGACTCTGGGGCTGCCGCGGGCATCCACGGATGCGTGGAGACCTGAAGGCTGAAGCACGTTCATGTGTCATCTCACTGAGCCTTCACACACTCTCCTTCCCTGTCCTTGTTGCAGACATCACTCACTGACCATGTGCTGCTTTCCCCGTAACCATGGACTGAACCTCAGAGTCCTTCTCAACCCCGTGCTCCAGGCAGCCACAGGAGAGCCAGCTGAGTCAACATAGAAGAAGAAACCTGTTTTAGCTATTTCTTGTGTGTTCCAGTGCCTGGATTTAGAGATGAGGAGACAGAAGACCAGCCACAGGAAAAAAAAAGTGTGCATCCCACAGCCGTGAGGAGAAAGCCTCATTCATTCGTTCGTTCATTCGTTCGCTCAACCAAGGCCGATTCGTCCCAGGCATCCAGCTGCAGGGACACAGCTGTGAGCAGAGCTGTGATAAGTGCTGGGCAAAGACAAAGCAGGAGATGGAGGGGAAGTGCTTGGGAGAGCGTCAAGGTGCTTTAGACGAGGTGGTGGCCAGGCTGGCCTCCACTTCAGAAGAATGACAACCTGAAGAATGCTGTCTCTGTTGGGGGAGAGCTGGGTGCGTCTCTGGGGGACGACTTGGGTGTGGCCCTCCCGAGCAGCACGACCACTGCCTCCAGAGCCTGGGAAGCAAGAGAAACAGCAGGGGCCCTGGGGCAGGAGTGGGGTGCACGAGAGAACCGTGGTAGGCTGAGGTATGGGGGCCATGAGGTAGGAAGTGCAGAGTTTGGATGGGGGACAGATCTCACAGGGTCTCACTGGCCAGTGTAGACTTGCAGTGTGTAATGTAATCACCTGCCATGGGTTGAGTTGTGCTGTCTCCATCCTAACCCCCAGAACCTGTGCGTGGGACTTTGTTTGGAAAAGGTTGTTTTTATAGATGTAATTGAGGATTGTGACATGAGATCATGCAATAAGTGTCCCTGTGAGAGACCCTGAGATGGAGAAGAGGAAAAGACCATGTAAATATGGAGGCAGAGACTGGAGGGATGCAGCCACAAGGCAAAGACCGCCTGGGGCCACAGAAGGTGGTAGATAGGAGGAGGGACCCTCCCCTGGAGCCTCTAGCCAGTGTGCGGCCTCAGGGCCAGGGCTATGCTGTCCTTGGACCATCTGTGGGAGGTGGCGTTGAAATGCCCCTGCCAGATGCTGTTGGATTTCACAGCCTCCCCGACACAGTGGCCTACAGCTGTGCGCCTGCTCAGAAATCTCAAACAAGATCCCACAGGCTCCAAAGGGCCAGAAGGCAGTGGGCCACATGCGTGGCTGGTACAGACGTCTGATAACGAAACCTGGCCTTAAATCCTTGAGCATCTTCTGATTCTCGGGGCTCCCAGGGTCTGAGCAGCTGAGGCTTTCTGGGGGCTGGTGGTCATGCTCATGTTTGAGGCTTTTTGCGACCTGGTGATGGGCAGCTTCAAGCAAGGCTTGGTCCTATTTCTGTAAAACAGGAGAAGGGTGTCCAGAAGATGACAGACGGTTTCTCTTCCCTTGGCAGGAGGATGAGGCTGGCGGCATCATGGAGACATGGACACATATGGAGATGTCCCTCTTCAGTGGCCAGGACAGCCTTTGATTCTAGCCCCTGTGTCCTGAGAGCAACTGTAAACTCTCAGTGCCTGGTTGGCTGGCTGCAGCCCTCCCATGCCCCCACGCTCCCCACGGAGACAACCCTTCCCCTGTGTCCCGGCCTTGAGCCTGGCTTTCTTCCTAAGGGCTCGCCCCTGCTTGAAGAGGCCATGCTTGCCAGCAGTCAGAGCTTCTCCATCAGGAGTATCATGTACTGCAGGAGAGAGGGAGCTGAGGGGCAGGGTGGGGACCCTGGGTGGCCATGTGGAAAAACACCAGCTCTACATCCTAGTCCAGAAACTTCATCCGTCTGCACCTCGGTCTCCTCAAATGAAATGTGGAGATAATGCGCTGCCCTTCACAGAGTCCTACAAGGATCACCGAGGTTGGCAGAAGTAAGATGCTTAGCTCAGTGCCAGAGCTCTGGCCATACCTGATTGACTCTGAATCTAGAAATACAGGATGGTCCCGTGAGCCCCATCCATCTGCCAGCTCTCTCAGGTGGGGAAGGGGTAGGATGAGGGGCCAATGAATCAGACATAGCTGGGTCTTGGAAAAGGGAGATACAGAGAAGGGGGAGGGAGGGGGGCCCCGCAGACCCTCTGCGATGACCCAAACCTATCGTGGCCTACAAAGAGCCCTTCCAGTGAAGGTGGTGCCCAGCCTCGGTGAAGAGGAAATAGAGAATGCCACTCACCCACCGCTGGTGTCCCCCTGGAGTGCTGGGAAGAAGGGAGGCCCTCAGCCAAGCTGGAATAAAGGGGGATACAGGGAATGAGGATTAGGCTCAAGCCTAAAGGACATGCACAGAGCCCAGAACCTAAGGTCTCAGCCACCCAGAGAGAAGTGCCAGAGCCAGTAGGGAGTCCAGCAGGGTCAGCCTCAGAGCTGCTGAGACCTGGATGGCCTCTGATGCATCAGCCTCATCCATGCATTCGTTCAGATGTTGAGTAGGTGCTAACTCTGTACCAGGCACCAGGGACACAGCCATGAATTGAGAGCTGCTGGGACCCACTGGCCCACCTGGAGCTTCTGGGGCTCCAGCACCCACAGGAGCCTCAATCACCTTTCTCTCCACATCTGGGGCAGGAGACCTTCAGCCCCTACCCTCATAACTCTCCTCCCCAGCTGTGAGGGGTATGGATCCTAGAGCTGGCCGGGGCTCCAAAGTACAGGTGTCAGAGCCCCCCATGTGGGCCTATTCCCAGGAAGTAAGTGATCTGCTGGAAGGACTCTTGGTGAGCACATCAGTCCCCTTGTGCAGGGACCACACGGCTGGAGGGAGGGACTTCCTGCTCAGGCAAGTCCATGCTGTCCCTCTTGCACAGCTGACAGGCCACAGTACTTACTGGCCAGTTCTCTGGCTGTCCGAGGCTAGAGCACGGGGACAAGGCTCCTCCCAGTGGCCCTCCTCCGGACCGATCATGGGAGCCCTTTCACTCATGGGACCCAAACATTTAGTTCTGAGTTCCTGTCCTCCAGCATCTAAGGGGTTAATGAGTGTGTGTGTGTGTGTGTGTGTGTGTGTGTACACGCATGTGCAAAAGGAGTGTTTGATTAATTCTATACTAGGTACCTGGGACACAGTACCTGGGACACAGTGAACTGAGAGTCACTGGGACCTACTGGCTTTTGTTTAGCGACAAAAAATATGTATAGATACGGTCCTCCTGAGTGACTCAGTCGGTTAAGCGTCTGACTCTTGATTTTGGTTCAGGTCTTGATCTCACAGTTGTGGGATCACACCCTGCATTGGGCTCCATGGAGAGGGTGGAGCCTGCTTGGGATTCTCTCCGCCCCCCCGCCCCTCCCCCTCTCAAAAAGAAATTTAGAAAACATTTTAAAAACACATACATACGAAGTCCAAGTTGGGGAGGTGACTGTGTGTAATTGTGGCGAATGTATTCAGATCTACAACGGGATCTTGGCTTAGAAAGCAACCATTCCCTCTGGCTCCTCAGTGATCAGAGTCAGACCTCCTGGACCCAGGGATGTTCTGCCCCATCCGCAAGGGCATTTCAGCCTGCAGGGCCCCGGCCTGGCATGGGTACCAAGACGGGGGTGGGGTGGGGGGGGGATCGGCATCTGCCCCAGCTCAGTGCCGGGCTGGACTGTGGAGGTGAGTGGGAACATCTCTCTCTGGGCTTTGATGGAGCAGAGGTCCAAGGCAGAGGAACAGTAACCTGGAGAAGGCAGTTGTGTCAGAGGGGAGTCCTCAAGTGCCAAGCTCAAAGAGGTTCACGCCCGTGCTTAACCTCAAGGTCAAGGCAACTCCCAGGTTCTGCTTCCCACCTGCCAGGCCCTGCAGATAGAGCCCTCTCCAGGCAGCTCTGAGCTGCTGTACTAGGCAGGGGTGGGGACAGGGGACAAACCCAAGGGTTCCACGGCATTGGGAACGTTCTGGCCCGCACATTAATTAGAGGGATGGATGAGCTCACCAGCTCTGCCAGGGTGAGAAGCCACCGCTTGCTGCTCCTGGGGCTGGATCTGTGGTCAGGCTGTGCTTTTGTACCTTCAGGCAGCCACACGCTCAAGGGAGGCTGTGCAGAGGGTGCTCGGCTCTGTCCTTCTCAAGGCCCCTCGGCCCCAGTGAACCCAGCCTCCCTGTAGGAACTGCAACATAGCAACTCAGCTACAGAGATGCAGGGACACACCTGGTGGCCACCCCCACCCTTGTCACCATGGTGAGGAGGACAGTTACAACTCTGGGCCCCTCTGAAATGTCTCCACAGAAGCTGGGGCCTGTCCCAGGGCAAGGACTCTAGTCCTTTCCGACTTACCCAAGGACCTGGCCAGGGACAGGGATGTCTGAGAAGTCCCATCCCAGGAGGGCACACTCCAGACAAAACATACTGAGGGTCTCACGTGCCTGTGTTTCATTTCCACAGGCCCTGGTTTTAGATGACTAATTGCACCTCCCCCTTGGAGAACTCAGGCCTGGCTTTCTGGTGACAGGATTGCTGTTAGAGACTTCTGGGCAGCAGGGTTGGCTTGCCTAAAGTCAAGGGGAGGGAGGGCCCCACCGGTTTGGATGGGCTGTGCTTTTTCTGTGGAGGAGGGCAGACCCTATGTTCCTGAGAACGCCCACTCAGAAGTTTAGGTTTTACAGCGCTTAGAATTCTCTGTCTTCTGAATCTCAAGGTCCCGGGTGCTTAACAATTCTGAAACTTGATGCTTTTGGATCTGGAGGAGAGCTTTGAAGTAATACAGCCCATCCTGGCACTCTAGTCTCAGTGGCTAGATCTAACACCCTCCCCTCCCCCAGCAAGAGCTAGGCCGCCAGGAACCTGCGGCAGTGCGCACCCCCACCTCCAGGGGGAGCCAGAGAGGAGCAGGCATATAGTTGCCGCGCACAAGGCCCTCGGTTGCTCCAAAAACATCCCAAAATATTTTGGAACTGCCACTAAGGGACACTGTTTTCCAAACAGAGCTTGGGGCACATTGGTGGGGGAGGGGGCTGGTCATTAGTATTGAGCCACCTGACAAGGTAAATGTAAAGACAAGCTTTTCACACCTAAAACAGCTGGGGACGCAAAGGAAGACTAAGGATCTGTGTGGTCAGGCAGAAAGTGTTGGAGGGGCGCCGGAGAGGCAGGCCTGGGGCTTGGGGAAAGGGAAGGCTTCCAGGAAGAAGCTGGCTTTGGAGGGGCCCGTGACTATTGAGTCCTGGGATCAGCCCCCTCCCTCAGATACCTACAGGGATCTATACAGATCCAGGTACATTGTCCACACGGCCCTGCTTCAGTCCTCAAACCAGGCAGGCGAGGGGTGAACTAACACCCAGTCCTAGAGACCAGCTAACAGAGGCCAGAGCAGCTCAGAGTCTGACTAGGATCAGGTGGTGACTTAGAGCAAAGACAGGGGCTGACCTAGTTCTCCTGACTCCCAGTCGTCGCGGCCTCCCACACAGCAGGTCCACCGATCCCTGAAGATGCCTGAGTCCGCGGAGCCGATCCGGCAACTGCTTCTTGGTGCTGTCATCTGGACTCAGATCCTGGTTATATTCTTGGCCCACTGGCCCTGACACTCTCTGACCTGCCATTGTTGGTGCCACCAAACGTCCTGCCTCCAGACCCTTTTGCTCTGGACCAGGCTCCTTCCCCATTCCCAGCCTCACCTCCATCTTCTGGAACGTTACATGGTCTCCTGACATGCCTACCATCCTTGGAGGGCGAGGGATGGTGCCGGCCTACGTGCCCTGGAGACTGTGCCTGAAGGGAAAGCATCATGTCTTCTTGTTCCCGCCATGGATGTACCTGGTTGCTGATGGTTATGTTTCTACAGAACCATATCATTCACATACATATAAACTTTTAAAAATTGGGATCATACAGGGACATCTGGGTGGCTCAGTTGGTTAGGTGTCCGACTTTAGTTCAGGTCATGATCTCATGGTTCATGGGTTTGAGCCCCACATTGGGCTCTGTGCTGACAGCTCAGAACCTGGACCTTGCCTCAGATTCTGTGTCTCCCTCTCTCTGTCCCTCTCCTGATCATGTCCTCTCTCTCTCTCTATCTCAAAAAAAATAAAAATTTTTTAAATGTTTAATTGGGATCATATAATTTCTTTGCAGTCTGCTTTGCTCAATAATATTTTACAGTTCTGTTTGCTTTGCGTGAACATTCTTCAGAAACAATTTTAAAGGGCTGTGCAACCTATGTAGCAGTATTGCAATATACAATACGTTTTCTCCTACTTTGGGGTATTTGGGCTTCTATTTTTTGCTGCTCAGCATTCCTTTTATTGATCATCTTTGTCCATAATTTTTTGTTTGAATTTCTAATTATTTCCTCAGAGAAAATTCCAAGGCATTTATGGGTTTTAGTTAAATATCCTTGACATGTTCTGCCAAAGTATTTCTAAAAGAGCTGTCCCTGACTTCTATGTCATTCCCAGCTGAGGTCTGAGGGCCAGTGTCTGGGTCTCACCAGCTGGTGGCAATACCAGTAAAGCAAATTCTATTATCTAAAAGGCAAATAATGTTAATTGCAAAATTATAACTTACATGCTTATCAATGAAACAAAAATATTCACAATTATTAAGCAATTTAAAATTGGGGGGGGGGTCAATTCTCTGCCTTTTTCGCCTGTTTTCCTAACACAGCTTTGATGTGTCTATTTAAAAATCATCTTATGCGATCTCTCTACGTTGCTGTTGTGACATTTGTGACATACATGTTTTACTAGTGTGTGGTTTCCTTTTACTTTTGTTTTGGATGGTTTTTAACCTACCAATGCTTTATATTTTTACATTGTCAACAACACTGGCTTATTCCTTTGGTGATATTGTCTATTACTTAGAAAGTCCTTCCTGGGAAATAGCTTTTTAAATGGGTCAGGAGGTTGCCTCTTCCTCCTCTTGGTTCTCTATTTTTGGTAAATTTTGAACAAACATCCTTTTCCCAAATCCCCTTTTCCCTGGACCATCTGGAATGTGCTTGTTTTTATTTCTCCCTCCCCTGGGACCGGCGCGGTGGGGTGGGAAGAGGCTCACAGCGTGGTGATCTCTGGGTGGGGAAGCTGGAGCGGGGAGGTTTGGGCTCCAGAAACATCTTGGGCTCCTTCAGGGTGACTGTGCTCTGCTCTGAGCGGCGTCTGATCTTTCCCACCAGAGAATGAAGACGCTGTCTGAAAACCTTTTAGGTGTGATGTATCTGCAAATGAAGACCATCTGTGTAGGGGCTTCAGATAAGCTCGCAGGGCTCATTGCCATGGTCTTGGGCAAGACAGTCCTGGCTCCTTGGTAGCCACAATGCCTGGAGGCCTCAAGGGTCTTTGGGTCCATAATGTGGGTTAGCCATTTGTCTCTGCCACGGGGCCATTGGAACCTCATTCCCTTGGCAGCCCAAACAGCAACCCATCGCTGACCTTCCATAGTGCATGCAACCAAAATGATACACCGTGGAGAGTTTGCTTGGCTCAGAGCTGGGATCGTCGTGTTCTAACCCCAGCTCCGCCCCCCCACAGCTGTACAGCCCTGGGGAGTTTCCTTTCTGTGGAAGGTGGACAGTAGCATCCAGCTTGCAGGGTTGGTGTGGGGATAAGATGCAACTCCCGGCACACAGCAGGGGGATGAGGCTCATTCGTCTGATGACTAGGATGCTTCTGCTGCCCACGAGCAACCAGGGTTGTGCATGCTGTCTCTCCAAAAGGGAACAACAATCCAAAGTGTGGGACTGGGACAGGAGCCAAGATAACTCCAGGACTTTAATTGTTATTTCTCTACTATTTGGAGATACTAGATGTTCAGTCCTTTAAAGCATCAAAGATCTTAGGAGAGGAAGTTGGTGTTGTGGCTAAGCCAAAGGGCTTTGAAGTCCCTAACAGTTTCCGGATCCACAACTTCTAACTGGATGACCTTGGCCAAGTTGTTTCTCTTATGTAAGCCTTAGTTTCAGTACCATAAAATGAGACTATTAGCAGTGCCTCTCTTGAAGGACATTGTGGGGATTAAATAAAATAACATCTATAAAATTAGGGAAAATATATACTTATCTTCCAAACCGGGACACTTTGAGAGGGAAAAGAGATACTATTAGTAACTGCCCAGTAACTCAGGACTCCCCCAGCAAGCCAGGGTCCAGGGCCACACAGAGCAAAGGGCTTGGCACCATGGCTGACTGAATATGCCCTTGGAGATAGCAGGGGATCTACTGAGAGAGATGGGCTCTCTCCATCGCAAGGTGGCCCACGCTGGGGACAGAAAAGAACCATCTCAACAGAGAGCCCTGGATGGAGTAGGGGCTAGGGGCTAGGGTTCACAGCCATGACTCTAAAAGGGAGCCAGGAGCAGCCAGAGCCTCAACAAAGCCCCCTGTGCCCTCTGGGAGGTTGTCCTTCCTGGAAGGAGGTGGTGAGGGACCAAGTCCCTTTCCCAGGGTCACTGGAAGGGAGGCCTGCTTGGCCCCTCTCCACTGTCTGTCCCGTGGGATCATATTAAAGCCAACTCTGGACAAGGGAAAGGCTCCAATTCCTGATTGAGTCTGGCCCCTTCCTTCTCTGGTCCATTGGGCCCCAGACAGAACCCCATCTCAGTAACTCCAGAGGTCACAGGCTTGTCCCCTCCTCCTTGTGAGAGCCCCTCATTCCTCGCCCCCAGCCAGGCAGACACAGTGTGAACTATGGTGTGTGCAGCCCCCTCTCAGGCTCTCAGCTTTAGCTCCCAGAGTTAGCATAAACACATTCCTGAAGCCAGGCCGGAACCAGAGTGACTCAGGCCTCAGGAATGTGCAATCTAATCCCCTCTCTTGGAGGACAAATTCCTCATCCTAAGGTGGGCAGCGAGCTGACTGAGCCTGGACCCCCTAGAGGGCCTCTGCTACCTCAGTGTCTGGATGGGCTCTGAAGGAATGAGCTCTCACTGTCACAGCCTCCCCTTCAGACCCAGAGCCTTCTAGTGTTGGGAGGTGGCTGTGGGCTTGAGGGGACGCTCAGGGACCTCACTCCACGTTCAGGGCCAGTATTCAGATTGCCCGAGCAAGCACGTTGTAGTCACAGGGGCAGAAGTCTGGAAGCAGAACAGTGGTGGGATGGGCACCCCAGGCCTCCCCAGGCCCATCCACTGAGCAGTGGGGGAGGAGAGAAGCCTCCAGATCCAGGGCTGGAAGAATGGTGTCTGTCCTGCTGGCTGGGCCGGGCCAGGGAGCCCTGTCCTCCTGGCCTCCAAGCTGTCCTGCAGGACGCTGCCTATTTTTAATTGGGAGGCTGCAGCCGCAGGTTACTCACGCCCTGCCTGGCCCAGCCTAGGCCAGGGATTCTCTGGGGACACATCTCTATGTCCCTGTTCAGGGCCACCAAACAATTTTATAGGGAATCTTTTAAAATCACAAAATAAAGCCCCCTCTTGATGGCTCGGAGGGTGGGCATTTGCCAGAGGAGCAAAGCACTAGTTAAGCCTACGTCTGTGAGCCAGGCACCAAATATGGAGAGTCAGAAACCCGAGTAATGGAACACAAATAAGAAAACACAGGACCTTTGGCCTGAAACAGACACCTGAGCAGCTTGGTGGGGAGGCCCAGTTCTGGGACTAAACAAGGCACAGTTGCTCACCATCACCATATATGGAATCGTGTGCTGGCCAGGTCCAAAGAGTGACCTGTCTTCCAGCCGCCCTGAGACAGATCAGAGAGGCCTCAACCCCTATTACGTGGTCTGGTGCGTATCGGCAGTGCTGGGCCCCCGGTGTCACAATGGCCAAGACAAGGGAGCTAACCTGAGCGTGTGGTGGCCACTCCCTTCTTCCGTTGGACAACTCTCAAGGAAGGGGAGCCCCCCACCTCCCACCACAGAAGATGACATGGAGCTGCTGTCCCTCCTTCCTCCCTTCTCGGCCAGGGTTGTGGCTGGGACTCGTGCTTGACCAGCCAAACCCTTGTCCCTGGGGCTTTGAACCTGGAAGGATGGATGCAAGTCTTCAGAAAGAGGCTCAGAGGACTAGAAATTCCAGCGAGGTCTATCTGGGGATGGCAGGTGCTGGCACACTGTCCCCAAGGAAACGCTGTTCAGCTGTGCTCACCTCCCTTGTTCTCTAGCCTTCCAGATAACCCACAATGAGTGGCCCAATATTCTTCTGTTAAAATCTTTTTCTAAGTAAGTTAGCCAAAACTGGTTTCTGTGGTTTGCATACGAAGGCCAAGTACAACAGACCAGCCTGTGCCACGGCCAGCACAGCTCAGAGGGTTATCCATGGTGCCAGAGCCCCACCTTGGATTGCATATGCCTCTCGCTCTAGAATCCTTGCTTGATTAAGGTGTGAGCACAGGCTGGGGAGAGACTGAAGGTGTTTGTTCTGGGCGGGAGAGCTGGTTCTGGGAGCACTCGGCTTAGGGTGAGAGTGGCAGGTCGGCCAGAATGTGGGGGGAAATTGAGGCAGGCCTGAGGTCCAGGGCCTGGTTGGTGGCACAGAGCTGAGGCTCCTCATTGGCCTGGTCAGAGGAGGCAGGTGCCCTATCCAGCCACAGCTTGGCAGGCAAAGAGGGATCGAAGGTGGTCAATGTGCAGAGGCAGGAGGGGGAGAATTTCTTAGGAACTGGGTAGGGAGACGGGCAGGACATCTGGGCAGTATCCCAGGTTCAAGGGCTCATGCCTGCCCGGGCCACCAGTGCCTTGAGCCTTGTCTTTCAGGAGGACATGGAGTCTTGAAACCTGGGCTCCCAGGACAGGCACGGAGGTTCTGACCCTCCAAGAGGGTCCCTGCCAGATCTGGACCCAGCAGTGGGAGGACCAGCAGAGTGGGTGCTGAGGGACCAGCATAGTGGGTCCTTGTTGCCATTTGACAATGTTCCTCCCCGGAGCAGGATGAGCTGAGCCCAGCAGGCTAACAATCGTCCCACTGTCCCTTTGTGGGGACAGACGGTGCCCTCCCATCTGCCCCTTAGCTGACCTCTTAGGTGCCCAATAAAGCCTAGGGGAAGGAGGGGTGGGTTCCCTGAGGGCAAGGACAGAGCACGAGCTCACAGTGTAAGGGGCTGATATGTACAGGGGAAAGGTGCTTGTCTCTGGGGCCCTCCCAGCTGGAAATGGGGAAACTCAATGGCCATTCACGGCCCCTGCAAAGCACGCGGTGCCCGCTGCACCCACCCCTTCCTCACTTATTTATGCTGCTTGAGAAGCCAGCCTTCTCTAGGACGTCTTTTCCTACCCCTCCCTCTCTCCTAGCATCCTCCACACCTCAGGCAGGCAAGCACCCAGTAGCGCTGCTGTCAGCCTTCCCCTCCCCCCAGCCTTGCCCTGTCCCACCCTGCACAGTTCTGTGCAGCCCTAGGCTTCAACTCCCTTCAGCCACTGAGGAGCCTTCTTCTATGAGGACAGAAAAGGTGGTGGATGGACCCTGGAGTTGCTCCATGTTTTCCCGCCCTATGTTCAGTCCGTAAGTCCCTCCCCTTGGGTGTGGGCAGGACCTGTGACTTGCTCTTAACTCATGGAATATGGCAAAGTTGAAGGGATTTATGCAGGGGTCATCAGCTGCTTTTGAGTTAATCAAAAGAGAGATTATTCTGTGTGGGGCTGGCTTAGTTGGATGAGAACATTTAAACCTGGGATTGGGCCCCTTCTGTTTGGAGAGCCCATCCTTGCCAGCTTGATGGAATAACCAGCCGTGTCAAGGAAGCCCACCTGGCAAAGAACTGCAGGAGGTCTCGACCAGGGGATGGGGGTGGCCTCCAGCCTACAGAAAGAGCTGGGTCTCCATCCTAATGCCTGAACTCAGAAGATTCTTCACCAGTTGAGCCTTCAGATGAGAATGTTGCCCCGCTGACAGCGTTGTGAGACTCTGAGCAAAGGGCCCAGCTAAGCCATCCCCTGACCCACAGCAACTGTGAGATGAGGTGATAAAGGGGTGTGCTTTAAGCTGCCACGTTTGTGGTCATTTGTTTCCCAGAGATAGAAAGCTAATACTGAGTTGGAAGGATCAAGATGCCAACCTAGAGCTTGGAAAGGGAGTGAGATGTCTTGCCTTCTTCAGGGTCAGAGACCTGAATCCAAGCCCCCAAGGGCCAGAGTCAGCAGCTGGACAGTGGCCGGCTCCAGACAGGACAGCAGGTGTGGGCTCTCCCTGGGGCATGGTCTTTAGGGTCCCAGGTTTTTCTGAAGAAAGCCTGCACACTGGGGAATGTGTGGGTGGGTGGGGGACCTTACCTGGGGAGGGGTCCTCTGCAGTGCTATCCTGGGCCTCATCCAGTACCCTGGTGCTGGTCGATACACACTGAACTTACATAATGATTTTCAATAAACACTCATCACTTGCCTACGTGGTGTTCATTCCCACAAGCGGCTCCTGAGGGCTCCCCGTCCCCAAGGCTGCTGGCTCTTGATAGTATCAGTCTTGGTAATTTTGGCCAATCTCATGGGGTAACATAGTACCTCATTGTTGTAATTTGCATTTCCCTGATAATTAGTGAGGTTTACAACCTCTTCATGAACTTGTTAGTCATCTGGGTTTTGCTTCCTGTGAATTTTTTTTGTTGGTTTTTGTTTGTTTGGTTTTTGGTTTGTTTTTGTTTGTTTTTTGGTTTTTGTGGGTTTTTTTTTTCTTTGCTTTTTTCCCCTTGAGGTTTACTAAGGGTACCCAACTTAGTCTGTACCCAGGGGCAGTCACTCAGCCCTGTCCTCCTTATTCGAGGCTCTGCTCAGCTCAGGCCACCAGTCCCTGTGCCTTATGTGCCAGGGCCTTGGGTCTGTGTCTCTGAGTGTGGGCAAAGCATCTGTCCTACATAAGAGTCAGCAGAGCTGCCTCTCAGGCCTGGCCCCAGTCCCGTATTCAGGGGGATTCTGATGGGATTAATGTGTGGGTGACTGGATACTGACTTTCCTCCTGTTGCAGGGACCCAGACCGCCTGATGGACCCCCACCCCTCAAAGGACTATAGTTACAGAGAACCAGGGAGAAAACAAAAATGACCCCTTTGAGCCTGCAGTGCCAGCGGGGGCTTCCAGGGCAAACAATGGTCCTCTGTGTCTGGTTGCTCCTGAGGGCCGGAAGCCCCTGGTGCGCGGCCCCCTGATGAGTCATGCAGGATATCTCCCGGGCCTGCTTTGTTGTGCTGGAGAACCTCTCAGCCCAGCCTGAAATGGCAGATGATCTCATCGCTGCTCTGGGGAAGCCCTGTCAATGGCCAGCCCCGGGAAGCTCACCGCCCACTAATGGCTGAGAGTCCCTGGCCTCAGCCTTGAGAGAGTTCCTGGAGGGGGGGTGGGGGTAGAGAGAGCCAGCCAGGAAGAAGAGACCTTGTGCTCACGGAGTCCTGGGAAACCCCCACTTTGTTCTCTCTGGACACGGCACGCGTGTGGTGGCCGCCCCGCTTCAGCTGTGTCCTGTGGAGTTTCCTGAACTCAAGAGAAGCCCCAGACGAGTGCATTAGGGGACATCCCAGGGAGTCAACCTGGGATTGGCAGGATGTCAAGGGCTGGGTGGCCACTGATCCGAGCATGGCCTGTGAGGCTGGGAAGGGAACCAGAGTCGGACTTTCCATTAGGCTGGATCCTACCGAGATTTCAGAAACAACGAGCCATGTTTTACTGAAGCCACTTTAATTCTTGGAACTTGGGCGTTTCTGTTCATGGTTGATGTTGTTTAAAGGCTACCCTCTAACCCCCACCCCGTGGGCACAGAGCATGGTCCCAGAGTCACAGAGCCACACACCCACTCATTGTGTGACCTTGACCAAGTTACTTCACCTTTCTGAGCCTCAGTTTCCTCCTCTGGGAAATGAGATGGTGGTACTGCTCCCAAGGCTGTTGCGGGCACGCTCGAGCTTACATCTGCCCCCTGCCTTGCTCACAGCTGGCCTCGGTAACTTCCTCTCTTCCCTTCATTTCCCCATAGCTTTGAAGAGGCTCTTGGCTGGGCTTCTATTCTGGTTCACCTCCCAGAGGCTCACCGCCCAAACATGTTCCTTGGAACGCCCACCTTTCCTCTGGATGCAGGTGAAAGGTGGGGCCACCTGCCAGAGCCTCCAGGGAAGAAAACACCCCAGTGTGTCAGAGGCCCAAGAATGGGGTCCTGTCACCTTCTGCTGGCTTTTCATATCTGATTGTTTACCAGGACGAATAATTGCTCCAGGGACCCCCTGGAGAGAAATAGAAATGCTATAGCGATGAAGTCTGGCCTACAAGGCCCAGGGGAGAGCTTTGGGGAGCCCAGGGCTCCGCCCCGGAAACCACTGACACCAAGGTCCCTCCTGCGCAGACTGCACCCTCCCTCTGAGGGCTTCCCTCAGCTGCAGAGCAGCAGGTCGGATGCCAGGCACTGGGCCAAGGAAGCTGTTCCCGGTGAGCTGCCCTCCCACCTCTGCCCTACGCCTCTGTCCAAGATTCGGGAGCACTGCACCCAAGCCTCCTTCCTGTGTCCCTTGCCAGGGATCAGCAAGTTACCTAAGAGGATGACGCAGCCCTGAGTGTCCCGTGTATCAGAGGCTCCCAGCCTGGTGGATCATCATGAGAAATGGGGCTCATTACCATGGCTTTTGCAAGTCCGTGGTTCCCCCTCCCCCGCCCCCCGGCCACAAAAACATGTACCTGAAGAGTCACACTGCTGAGGTTTGATGTGAGAGGCCACACCAGTGGTTCTGAGATGGCCAGAACCACGGTTCCTGCTCAACCCCACATCTGAGTCTCCACTGCTGACTTTTTTCCACCCACCATGCTTTCTTCTCTCCTCTGCTGGCCACCTAACTGCCATCTCCAAAGCCCAGCTCAGCCATCAGTCACCTCCTGTGTCCCCCACTCTGGCCAACACAGCTGCTATAATTTTGTCTTCCTCTGCACTCCTGTGGGCTTGATCCCACAGAGTTAGAGTCCTTAGAGCCTCAGTCTAACCCAGGCTACTGTGAGCGCCTGCTGCGTGCCGGACAGACATGCAAACAGGCGCCGTGGCCTGACTGAATAGGACTCTACGCACAAAGTCTCCTGGAATCGGTGTTGTCACAGCGCCTAGCCTTTGGGGACATGGATGAGGCACAAGTTCAGGCCTGGCCTTCCTCTGGAGCAGTCAGATGTGGAGCTAGACCCACAGGCAAAGGGGCTGGCCAAGGGCCGTAGACCCCAAAGCAATGGCTGCCAGGAGTTCCCAGAAACCATCTGTCCTGGCCACCTCAATGGGCAAAGGATCCATTAGGAGGAATTCTGACTTTATCAGTTGTTTTCCACTGAATAAAAGGATATGACTTGGTGTCTTTTGGTTTGTAAAAGTGACGGCTCAACGCAGAACAGAAACAGAAACTTCAGCCTGCATTGTCCCTTTGGTGATAAGTCCTGCTTCCCAGAAGGCAGGAAAGGCCCGAGCATGGCGTAGACTCGTTGTGATGGGGTCAGTTTCCATTTCTGTGGTAAAATTAAAAAGTCCCCAGATTGTGGCACGTGCCCTGGACTCCCACTGAGGGAACTGCTCAGTCCTCCCTACCCTGCAGAGTGTCGGGGGGCAGCAATAATTGTTGGAGTCTGCTGTGTGCCAGGTACTGGGTGGTGGGTGATGCTGCCCCCACTTTAGAGGGAAGGGCACATGGCCAGCAAATGGCAAAGCCTCTAGAATCAGGTTGGAGTCTCAGGGAGATTCCCATACGAAGCATGGAAAATGGGATGCCAGTGCTATGGTTCCAGTGGAAGGAGGATCTGTGTGGGGAACGCTTCTTGGGGGAGGTGAGGCTTAAGCTGGTTCTCAGAAGACAGAAGAGATAAAGGGACAGGAACAGTCCAGGTGGATGAAAGAATATGAGCAAAGACTGAGGGAGAGAAGTCTGGCCAGAAAGAGGATGGGATGGGATGGATTTGAGCACCGCCACCCCGCCCCCCAAATTGCCTGTAAGGAGTTTCTCAGACATCATCCTTTTTGTATAGGTCTTTTTTTATGTTTATTTATTTTGATAGTGAGAGAGTGCAAGCAGGGGAGGAGCAGAGAGAGAGGGAGACAGAGAATCCCAAGCAGTCTCCACTCCATTAGCCCAGAGCCTGACGGGGGATTTGAACTCACAAAACCATGAGATCATGACCTGAGCCGAAATCAAGAGGAGGATGCATAACCAACTGAGCCGCCCAGGCGCCCCTCTACAGCTGTGGAAGAGCTCGGACCTGTGCGTGCCAGGCTGGGGGATAAATAATAAATACTGCAGATGCCTTGAGGTCTGAGCTTAGAGGACACGGGAGGCAGGAAGATGCTGGGCCTCCTCCCTAATGCCCTGCCCCTCACCTGGGAGTGCAGCGAGGCTTCCAAAGATGCTTAAAGAGGGGCTCACTAGCTTTGGGGGGCTACAAGGTGGAAGCAGTGTGGCTAGAGAGCTGGGGAGCCTAGGAGCTAGAGGCGGTGTTGAAGCCAGACAGCACCTTGGGGTGTCAGAGGAAGACGGAGTTGGCACTTATTGGCCTTTTCTGACTTTAAGAGTCTACTGATGACTTAAAATAAGCACCGAAGGCCTGGGGTAGGTCTCTCAGCTGCCCGCTGACATGGTAGTGCCCCTGTGCTTCCCGCCCCCGGCTTGGCTCCCTAGGCTGCAAGACTGGGCCAGGTAAACATCCTCCCAGGTCCCCTTACCCTTGGAATGTGGCCTCAGCTCAGCAAATGCATCCTTCAGGGGTGTGAATAGCTGCAGAACCACCCCCCAGAATCCATTGTTCTGGACGTTCCAAAACAACCAGAACAAACCCTCAACAATCTGGGAGCCAGGAGGCAGTGCGGAAAGGGCCGGTGGGGGCCTTTGTCCTTAGGCATCCAGACGTTTACATTTTCCACATTAATGAGCTAGGAAATGGCTCTTTTTATGCCAGTAATAACAACCACCACCCCCTCCATGTTCTCATCTAATCCTGGCAAAAAACCAAGCAAGGCTAATATTAGCATCCCGTTACAGAGATGAGGGGTCGACATTCCAAGAGGCCCGTGACCTCCAGCATGTGAACACTTGAGCTGAGTCTCGAACCCAACACCCCAGCTCAGCTGGGCCTGCTGCACCCATCAGGGGACAAGATTGGCCTAAAGGGAATTGCTGGATACCCTTGAGCTTCCCAACACAGCGTCAGCCAGAAACGGAAGCAGACTCTGGAGACGAGGCCAGGCCAGCCTTATCCAGCACCACCTGCCCCAAAGTGCCAGCTGAGTGGGGCTGGTCAGGCCATCGTCCCCTCATTGACCTAGGCTCTCTGTCTGCAGCTTTTCCAGCCAGATGGTACTCATGTCTCCCTGCTGATGTCCTGGCCGTTTGGGGCCTGAGAGTGAGATCTTCGACATTCCCTCTCCCAGACCCTGCTCCCTGAGCCTAGAGCCCTTTGTGGTGATGGGAAGAAGGTAGTGACAGATGAACCTCTCAGACACAATTAACAAATCGACTGTATCTCTTCCAAGACTGTAAGATTTTCCCGGGCTAATATTTTTAGCAGCAAAAGAAAAATTGCTGAATTCATAAATTGTGATTTTGCGTGCTCGTCTATTTCTAAAGCTCCTTGCTAGATAACTAAGAGCTTGTTCTTTGATTATGGCCATTTAGTAAAAGGAATTCTGACAGGCTTGCTGGAGACTCAACAAGCCTTGCAGTTTGCACCAAGAAACCGTGTGTGACAACACTTCCATCTGGCAGACGGCCTCACTGGAACGTACTCAGAAGTCTGGAGAATGGAGACATCAACAGAAGCACAATTAATCAGTGCAATTGTTTCCCCTGCTGTGAACAGGACATCTTTCTGGATTTTTGAGGGCAACAGGCATGGGACGGATCTGGCTTTGCAGTCTCTGTGGCATTCAAGACCATGTCGAGTGGCCAGCATGCTTTGATTTCTGACTCTGGTCTTCCTGCTAACATTCTGTCTCCTTGAAATCCGCCTGCGGCGAGGGCAGCAGAGCCTTCAGCTCTCCTTGCTTCCGTAGGGGTGAGAATGCAAGGTTCCCTGAGAAGCCTCAGCTTACTGGCTCTCACAGGAGGCTCTCTGGACTCTGGTTTGGGCAGTTGTTATTTTTATGAGAGAACTTCTTGGTTTTGTAACTTGCAGACCAGAAAAAGGAACACAGTTTAAGCCAATTTCTGAACAGGAAGGCGAAAGCCTTTTAACAGTTGGGAGTTGTAGATTCGGTCAAGCCTCCAGAAGCGCTTCTTTAGAACTGCTGGTCTACCCTGAGCTATTCCTTTTTTAGGAACCTCCAAATCTTAGATTTTCAGTCTAGAAAAGGAGCTCACAACCTGCCAAATGATGCGGGTTTCAGGATTAAAATGAAGGAGTCAGGGGCTTTGGGGTCTCCCCTGAAAGCACAAGTTATAGAGGCACCGGGTGGCACAGTCAGTTAAGCGTCTCTTGATCTCGGCTCAGGGCATGATCTCATGGTTTGTGAGTTCGAGCCCCACATAGGGCTGTGTGCTGATGGCGCTGAGCCTGCTTGGGATTCTGTCTTTCCTTCTCTCTGCCTCTTCCCGACTTGTGTGTCCACTCTCTCTCTCTCTCTCTCTCTCAAGATAAATAAATAAACTTAAAAAATATTTTTTTAAAGAAAAAACAAGTTATAAAACACACCTCCTAGAGACACCCAAAGCACTGTGGGTGGGGGCAGGGGGTTTCAAGGTTGAAGAGGAGAGGGTTTTTCCGTGTGAGGTATTGGGGGGGGGGGAAGCCAGACAACGTCAAGGATCTGCTGGCCTTTCTCCCTCAGGACCCCATAGCATGGCTCCCAGGCTCAGAAGTAGCAGAAGCCCAGGGCCCAAGTCAAGATTTCCCCCCTTCCAAGTGTGTGGCTCCCAAACTTCCCCTCCCCCCACATCGAGAGGGAAGGGCCTGATCACCCAGGTGCTAGGTGGTTAGAGAAAAATGTCCTTGGTCTTCTCACGACATCATGCTGCCTCTCTTGTAAGGGACCTAGAGATCCAAATCACAGGCCTGGCGTGGAGGAGGATGTGAGGGAATCCCTTCAAAGCCTTAGGGCTACACTAAGATTTGGTTCAGGAGTCTTTTTACCTCCATGGCCTGGGTCACGGGTGGCATGGGGCAGCGGGAGGGATTCTGATTGGAACAGAAGTCTTCAGAAGCCAGTTATTATGACACTTGGTACAGAATGACAAGGCAGACTTTACTCAGAGGGACTGTCACGATATGCACAGGGACCACAGCAGTGGGAGGTTGCAGGAGGGGAGAGAGACTGGGCTCAATTCTGAATACAAGCCAAAGAGGGAATTATAGCCAAAAAGCGGGGGGCTGGGTGGGGATGGAAAATTCTAAGAGGAAACGCCAGGGGTCAGGCAGGGGATTCTGGCTACACCGACCTCACGGCGTTCCTGTGGAAGGCGGGCCAAGGTGGTCACACATCGGCTGGGCAAGGTAGGGGATGGGAACCCCATCGGATGTTGAGGATGATCAGATACAGACCAACACAGAAGCCCAAGAGCCAGGACCTGGCTGAGAAGACAGCTCAGAAGAGCCTGACTGGAGTCCAGTCAAGGCAAGAATGTCAGTCAGAGGAAAGTGGCCTCAACCCAGAAACCTCGGGGCTCTGAACTGGAAGGGGACAGCTGAGCACGACCAGAGCCTTACAGGAACCACGGAAGAAGTTGGCGGCAGAGTCAGGCCTAAACCATGCTTCCCAGCATCTCCCTTGGCCTTGCATTTCCCGCCATGGAATTCAGCCCCTGACACGGGGCGGCAAGAGCACTGGGTGTGAGCCCGGACGTCCGGGTCTCAGGCCAGCCCTGGTGTTATCAGCTCTGAACCCCTCAGAGCCCGAATTCGTTGGAAGTAAAGTGAGGAGAGAGCAGGCGCCCTGGCGTCTGTGTTGCATGTCTGCACCCCCTTCCCCTCAGCTGCCCCGGCCTACACAGAGACGTGCCGACAGGACCACATGACTTAGTGATGTGAGCTTGGTCCCAGCCTCCCAGGAGTGGCACTGGGGAGGGGGCAGCTTCCATTTCAAGTTGATGAATCGATGCCTGCTGTCATTAGGGTCAGCCGCCAGCTTTGCCTGGGGACCCAGGGTCTTCACCGGCCTCACCGTCCAGGGGACACTCAGGCTGCCTCCAGAGAAAGCCTCTTTCAGGAGGTCCAGTGGAGATGGGCCCAGGGCGGGATCACAGAAGTCCCTGTGGGCCAGGACGAGGGTCCAGGGAGGCCGGGGAGGGTCGGAGGTGGGGAAGCGGGCTGGGAGGGTCTGCTGTCTTCCTCAGCAGGAGGAGGGCCTGGGGGCTTGCGGGACTCTGCTTTCTCCAGTCTGGGGCGCCAGTCCCAGCTTGGCAAATGACCCTTGGAGAGAAGCAAGGCAATAAAGTTAGAATAGCTCAGGCACAGGAAAAAGGACACAAAGGCGAACAATGTGGGGAGTGTTCAGCAGGAAGAGATGGGAAAAGGCTGGAGCCTGCCGGGCAGGCCTAGGCTCCGGGAGTCTGGAAGTCCGTGGGTGACCCCGTGGCTCAGGCAGCGCCGGGAGAGGAGGGGGCCTGGGCCCAGCAGTGGAAAAACACAGAGGGAGCAGGGGAAGGGGAAGGCCTGAGAAAAAGGGGTGCAGCCTGAGGAAGGGGCTTTCCATGTGAAGGGCTGAGGAACAGCTGGCTCCAGAATCAGGCCTTGAGTGTTTGTCTTTGTCTTTATTAAGGAGCAGAGATTTCTGTCTGTTCAGACCCAAGCTGACTCAGCAAATGCTGGGCCCCTCCTGCATGCAAGGTCTGGGCTACAAAGGAGTGAGTAGTGAAAAAGATAGGGTCCTATTTCTAGAACCTGACCTCTCCCCAGGGTCCTTACTGTTCCTGTCATAGTTCAGGGGAGCTTAGGTCTCTCCTGGTTTTCTGCAATCCTTCCTACCCTCCCACGGCACCTTAGAGTAAAATCCCAACTCCTAGGCAGCATCCAAGGCCCGCCCTGCTGCCTGACAGGGCCTCGTCCCCCCCAAACCCTCTCACTCAAAGAGCGCCTCACCCCCAAGCTTCCAGGCCTTTGCTCACCTTGCTCCTCTTCCTGAAACACCATTTCTTTTCTCCTTCCCCAGCAGAATCTTACTAACCTCTGGGGATTCAGTTCAGGCCACACTGGGGCCTCTTCATGTCTTGACCCACCTGGGACCAAGCTGGGCCTTGCTGAGAGCAGATGTCCAGAGGGTGTTTCCAGGTAAGTGAACCAAACAGCTCAGGATCAGTGACCTGCATGCAGGTGATCTTTTGGAGGTGGTAGAACAGAAGAGAGAGATTTCATCTGTTCTAGGGTTCCATAAAGTTGGAAAAATACATACCTCGATGGTTTTGATGTAATGCTTTAAAATGGTACCAGTTCTCGCCTTTCAAACACTGCCCCACGGAGAGGTGCTGGGGGCTAGAGGCCCGGCTCTGGGGCGTCCGGAGCCCTCCTGTGGCCAGGGAGCAGCAGTGGGGAACTGTTGCAGGTGGGGGCAGCCTCCCCAGGTTCACCTCCCTCAGGCTGAGGCCAGAGGGCCCTGGGCAGGCATCGGGGCCAGGGCACAGCTCCTCCCCAAGGACCAGGTTGAGGGTCCTGACCTCAGGGAGGAAGACTGTGAGGGGCAGGGGGCAGACCTCCTGTCAGCCTTTCCTGAGAGTAGACAGAAGGAGGGGTGGGGAGCGAACGGGGAGCAAGGCAACGTTTAGCGATGTGTGGGCTTTAGCTCTAGAGCTTGGCCCACCTGAGGGCCCCGGTGCCCACCTCCAGGGGCACCCTCAGAGCCCAGCCAGTGGTTGGGAGAGAGTGGACCCTGTCAGCGGATGGCCAGGGTGGCATACTTAGTGGCCTTAGGGGCGGGCGGCATGGAAATTTAACTTGAATTTCAGATAAATGAGTAATTTTTTTTCCCACATATGTCCCAAATATTGCATGGAACATACTTAGACTAAAAAAGTATTTGTTCATTTGAAATTCAAATTTAGCTGCATATCTCGTATTTGTATTTGCCAAATAGGGCCATTCTCTTTAGGGGTCAGCCGGGTCTCAGGGGCAGCATGGCCCTCAGACCGCATGACAATAAAAGGTTTCAAAAACAAACACCACCACCGCCTCGGCAGCTTGCACAGAAAAACAAAACAAAACGTGTAACTTCCTGAGAACACATTATTGTCTGAAGGTGGAAGTCTGTGATTTTGAAGGAAAAAACAGTTTTCTGCTGAGGAAGAATGAGTCACAGGCAAGCTGAAAATGTGTCTCTGGATTTGGGGTTGGGTGGGCAGGGGCCCCCTTTCTCCTTCCTTTGGACGTCCATTCATTCTGCTACTTTGGGCAAGGCCTAGCGGGCTGGGTGGGCTGGGTGGGCCCTCTCAGTCCACCAAGAACCTCACCAACAATGCCACTTCTGGCCCTGTGGGTCCCTGATACCCCTCCTGACTCCGCTGACCCTGGGGCAGGGGGGAGGGTGGTCTCTCTCCCAACTACAGGACCAACTCTGCCTGTGCCCTTGGGGGTGGGTGTTGGGGCCCTTGGGTCACGGGCCAGAGTGGAGGCCGAGCTCTAGAGCAGCAAGACGGCCTCTTGGGCAGCAGGCTGGCAGGCGCCGAGCCAGACGTAGAGAGGGTGCGGTGTGTCCACAAGGTCTCAACCTTGCGCTCCTGGCTCTGGACTGGGAGAGGCTGCCTAGGCCTGTCTGCCATCAGTAGGGGGCTCTATGGGAAAGAAACAGTGTTCCTCTGGCTCTATGTCCTGTCCTGTCCTCTGGCGCAGGGCTTTGTCTGTCTGCGGAGTGTAGAATGGATGTAGTCCTGGCAACTGTGAGGCCGCAGGCCCCAGGCCCAGGCTGCTGTGGGAAAAGCAGAGATCTGTGTAAAGTGGCCAGGCCATGACTGGACCTGGGAGCCTCGGAGGGTGGCCCCTGTGCTCTCCATCGCCCCCAGGGTATCAGCATGGGCAGCAGGAGACCATGTTAAACCCCAGTCCTCCTCTGCTCAGAACCCCACAAAAGCACCCATGAGCACTGAGGCCTCCCAGTGTCCCGGCCCTCACTCTTCCCCGATCCCCTTCCGACTCAGCTCCCAGGAGCCTCTCCCTGACATTCCTGTTCTTGCTGGGCCCCAAACAAGCAGGACTTCGGACTTGCTTCCTTTTTTCCAGAATGCTCTTCCCCTAAAAGGCTCACCTCCTTCCAAGTCTTTGTTCAGGCTCCTTTTCAGGCCTCCTGACCACACCGACAGATCACAGCCCTCGCGTGCGCACCCAGCGCTGCCTCCTCTCTCCAAAGCACACCTTGTGTTCTAGAACTCCCTTCGGTTTAGGTTTATTGTCCATGTCCCTCGCTAGCATGATGCTTGTGAGGTAGGACTGTTGGAGCACCCGTGGGTATGGCCACGGGGAGGGCTCTGTGGCACAGAAGAGGCGGCCCTGGGGGCACAGGGGAGGTGGGGGCTAGATGTGCCGCCCAGGGAGCCTCCACACTGGGGAGGAGGGGGCCTCTGCTTCAGAGTAGAGTCTGACCTCCAGGGGACAATCTGTCTGAGCTCACACCAGTCAGTACTGCCTCTTCTCCTTCCCAAAGGGGCTGCAAACTCGGGACCAGGTGCCACTGTCATGGAGGGGACACTGGGGTTCCCGGGAGGGGAGCCTGGCCTCCCCCAGAGACAGAATGAGAAGGCAGGGTCACAGGTCAGGGAGCGACCTTTCTAAGTTGGGGTCAGTCGACAGGGCAAACTGAAGACAAAGCCAGCTTGCCTCTCTGCAGGAGGCTGTCTGGCCCCAGGACATTCCAGGCATTCTTTGGGGTCCTTGTGGCTGTGGTCTGTGTCTGGGGGGGAAGTGGGGCTTTGTGCAGTGAGGAAGTGTCTGCCTGCAGACCCCTTTGTTTGGCTGCCAGCAAGGCCTGCCTTCCTCCAGCCCCACTGTCTGGCCCAGCCGAGCAGCTGGGGTGAGGGTGGGGGTGGGGCAGAGGTCCCCTTGGTGCCCCTGCCGCCCTGCAGTCACAGACCCCTTGATGCCTGCTCAGCCTGGCCTTGCGCAGCCTAGTGGGGATCAGGTTGAGGGCTCAAAGCTTCTACCCCTCATTCCAGAAGTAGCACATTAGTGGGCTGCAGTTTGGCCTGTTGAGAAAACTTAAACCCAGTTGCTGGGTTTGAATCCCAGACCTGTTGCTTACTAAGGAGGTGGCCTTCTCCTAGTGGCATCATTAGTTTTCTCATCTGTAAAATGGGCTAGCAATACTCACCAGATAATGCTATTGAGATGTGGTCTCCGGAACATACACTACCCAAGAATTGTGAATTCCTGGTGTCGGGAAGTTCTGAGAGAAAGACAGGGCAGAAGAAATGCAATCCCTGTCCTCAGGGGCTATCGGGGCAGGGGGACAGGGAGGCTTCTGGGAAGAGGACAGGTAGCCTGGAACAGCCCCCACAGACCTCCCAGCTGCATGTGGCTGCAGCTGAGGGAGAGGCGCCAGGCTAGGGGTGCCGACCTGCTGAAGGGGAAGCCCGCTCCCCCTCGTCATCCTGGACCAGGAGCCAGGGGCACGCGAGGTCCAGTGTGACTTGGACGTCTTCCCAGAGCCTCGGAGCTCAGGCAGCTGGGGGGGGGGGGTGGAACGCAGGGAGCTGCAGGGGTGTCCTGCTCCAGCCCATGTGCTCCCCAGTCCCTGGGGCATGTAGAGGCCAGCCAGGAAGCAAGTCAGCTCGGGCACCGTCTGTGGCTCCGAGAGCCCTACACAGGTGCAGTGGGGACCATGAAAGGGGAGAAACACTAGTAGTCAGGGAAGCAGTTTCAACTCAACCACAGGGAGCAGTCTGGCCACCTGAGCAAGGGCTCTCTAAGTGGGGGTGGGGTGGGGTGTCTTCCAGTCAGCAGGGGGTGAGGCAGAGCTGCTAAGTATGGCCAGGTTGCTGCAGAGTGTCCCTGGTCTGGAAAGAGGTCACGTCCATCCCTGAGGGCTCGGAGCTGCTAGAGGAGATTTGCTAGCTGCATGACCTTGACAAGTTCATGTCTTCATTAGTGAAATAGGATCCTCATAATCACTGTGCCTGGGAGAGAACTAGCCCAGAGCTTCTTTCGACAGGTGATGGCTGTTCCCACAAATCCTTGGCCTGTGAGCCCTGGCTCCGTCCAAGCCCTGGCTCCGTCCCCAGAGCACTGTGTGTCTCAGGCAGGTCTCTGGCTCTCTCTCTGGGCTGTGTTTTCTCCCTCTATACTCTGAGAGACAGAGCTTCCTGCTCTGGCCTGCTGGGTGGCCTTGGCTTGTCCCAGGAGGGTCTTGCTCAGTGCAGGTGGAGCAGGGTCAGAGGTCCTACACTCATCCTCCAGCACTGTACCTGCTGGTAGAAGGCACATCCCAGCCGCAGGGCATGCTGGGAGTGTCCGGTGGGCCATGGCTGGCCTGCCCGAGGCAGGGAGCAAGTGTACACGCTGCCCATTCCAGGTGTGTCTCAGGGTGTAGATGCCCACTGGGGTCAAGCTCCAGGGGCAGCCTCCTGAGCACCCCTGGGTCAGGACGTGCTACAGGCAGGGAGGTAGTCTCTGCCAAGATCTGTAATTGTGGAGGAGGGGCCAGCAGAGGCCGGGTGTTTGGAGGGATCCCTAGACCGAGTGGCAAGTGTGCAGGAATGGCAGGGAGCAGTGGCCTTGGACAGGTCTGGGCAGCCAGGGGGAGGCACAGTCCTGGCAGTGTTGAGAGCAGGCCGCGGGCCAGGGGAGGCAGCCACGAACAGATGCGGGCCACAGGGGAGTGTGCGACATTCACAGGCCAGTAGCGTTCGGAATCCTGAGCTGGGTGTGGCCTGGCCTGCACTTTAAGCCCCACACGTAGCTAGCACCAAGGTCTCTGTTCACTGGCTGAGCCAGTGGGAGAGGCCTGCCCTCCCTCTGCTGTGAAGGTTCTAAAGTGAGTCCCTGTCCTTGGCCGGACACTGCAGGCTTGTATTCCCCTACAGGGATGCTGGCTGCTGCCAGGAACCGGTGAGAGCTCCAGAGGCAGAGTGAGCTCCGGGAAGGACAAGGCGTGGACAGAGGCTGGGCCTGCTGCCGTCCCTGTCCTGAGCCCCCAGAGAGCAGGATGGAGCTCTGATGGACACGACACAAGTCTTCATGTCCATGTCAGGGGTAGCAAGTTTGGACAGAGCAAGACCTGTTTTAGGACATGTTGAACTTGAGCAACTAGTTTGTGGAAACCCAGATGAACTCTGCCTTCTAGATCAGAGGTCTGGAACTGCAACGTGCAGATGACTGACTGGGGAGGGCCAGTGGATACAGATTCCTGGGCCCAACCCCCAGAGCCTCTGGGGTGCGCCCTGAGACCCCTCATCGCCAGATGCTCCCACGTGGTGCTGGTGCCGCTGATAGGCTGACCACTCAGAGCAGCACTGTAGGGATTTGGTACCGGAGCTGCAGGGCTCAGCCCGGCAGCTTGTCGGAGATGCAGAAGCTGTCCTCCGCCAGCCTCTGAGGCCCCTGCCACATTTTAACATGAATCCAGGTGATTCTGAGGCTCATTCATATTCACTGAGCAGTGGAGCAGCCCTGCCCAATAGGACTTCTGTGATGACAGGAATGTTCTGTACTTGCACTGCCTGATACCATAGTCACTAGCCACGTGTGACAGTCAAACACCTGAAATGTAGCTAGTGTGATTGGAGCGCTGGATTAAAATTTTTTTAAATGTTTATTATTTATTTTAGAGAGAGAAACAGACAGAGCATGAGAAGGAGAGGGGTAGAGAGACAGAGACACAAAATCTGAAACAGGCTCCAGGCTGTCAGCACAGAGCTCGATGCAGGGCTTGAACCTACAAACCGTGAGGTCATGACCCAAGCTGAAGCCAGACAGTTAACGAACTGAGCCACCCAGGTGCCCCTGGGAAGCTCGATTTTAAAATTTTAACTTTAGTTAATTTAGATTTAAATGGCCACCTGCAGCCAGTGGTTTCCACTGGTCAACACAGGCATAGAGAGAGCCAGCTCAGAGGGTCCATAGAGGTTGTCAGACTGGGAAAGGGTTCAGAGAGGGATTAGAACCTCCGTGAGTCAGGGACAGGGTGGGGCCAGATCAATGTCCCTGGGCTCTGAGGCCAGGGTTTTCTCCTCTGCCTAGCAAAACCACCATGCACCTGGGTCCTGGCCCTGCCTCTCTCTCCACCCACCCGGGATACTAGAGTTCTGTGGACTGAGAATTCATTGGAATCTCAGGTGGCAACCAGGTGTGAACCCGATGCCAGGCTGCACAGGAGTCTAGAGAGGCATCCACACATAGTGCAGATTAGCTGTAACAGTTGGTCCACTGGGAATTGGCACCTGCTAGGCTGTGTATGCAGAGTCTCCAACGCGCTCAGGCGCACTATTAGGATGGAGACCATCAGCACCGTTCACCATTTGTAAGTAATTAAGGGTAAATGAACTCATCATAGGGGTGGGGCCCTGAGCTAATAGGATCAGTGTCCTTATAAAAAGAGACGCCAGGGAGCTCTCTGGCTCTCTCTCTCTACTGTTCGAGGGTGCAGCAAGACAGTGGGTATTTGCAAGCTGGGAAGCGGGCCCTTACCAGAAACGAGCCCTCCCAGACCTCGTTCGGGGCCTGCAAAACTGCGGGAACATAAACCGGGGTGAAGCCACACAGCCTGTAGTATTTGGTTACGGAAACGCCGGCAGACCAAACACAAGGGAAATTGGTTTAGCTGTTAAAAACTAGAGAACCAGCCACATCCCATAAGCAGTGCTGCCGCCTCCGGGAAGCCGGGGGGCCCTGGCACAGAGCCCATCCTGCAGCAGTAACCAGGCAGGGGTTCCCTCAGTGTCTATCCTCATAGCTGAGAACTTTGCAAGGCTCCAAAGGGCATTGGGGACCTGATCCTTCACAAGGGCAAGGGTGCTTGGGAGAGGGAAGTGGGGCTCCAGGGGGTGCGCAGAGGATTTCAAAAGCCGTGGGGTCATCTTCCTGGAGGGGAGAAAGGTGGTGGGAAGAGGGATGAGGAAGGGCTGCAGAGAACCATAGGGTTTGGATCTAAGCAGGTCTGGCCTCAAAGCCCATAGTGTCCCAAACGCTTTCCTGAGAGCCTTGTGGGCCCCACTGAAGAGACTGAATTTGATGTCACAGGCCTGGGCTTTGAAGACTTTCAGACAGGCTGGTTTCTGTGATAGTATTTACATTTCAGAAAGATCACTCTGCCGTTTGTGTGGATGGTAGATTGTAGGAGAGACTAGGGGGTTGGGACCAATTAAGAGGCAACAGGTGAGGGGCACCTGGGTGGGTCAGTCAGTTAAGGGTCCAACTCTTGATTTCAGCTCAGGTCATGATACCGCTGTTTGTAGGTTTGAGCCTCATGTCAGCTCTGCACTAGGCTTAGAGCCTGCTCAAGATTCTCTCTCTCTCTCTCTCTCTCTGTCTCCTCTCCTGTTTGCTTGCTTGCTCGTTCTTAAAAAAGAAAAAACACAACTCTCTACACACAACACAAAGACTATTTCTGGAACTAGAGAAAGAGCAAAGTGGTGGAATGTTGAGGATCAAAGGAGGGACAGTCCTGGTGACCAGGGACCTAGTGACCCAAGGAAACTGAGGGCTGGAAAGCAGGACGCAGAAGTGGGTCTTCTTACCAGGGAGGACTCCCCAGAGTCACAGCTATCTCTCTACAATGGGCTGCCTGAGAGGGGGTGAGCTTCCCGTCAGGGTGGGAGCCCAGGCTGGGACTGGAAAGCAGCTCTGAGAGAGGCTGCAGAGAACTCCCAGCCTTAGAGGGCAAGATAGGGGTGCCTGTGTGGCTCAGTCGGTTAAGGTTTGGCTTCGGCTCAGGTCATGATCTCCCTGTTCGTGGGTTTGATCCTCGAGTTGGGCTCTGTGCTGACAGCTAACTCGGAGCCTGGAGCTGCTTCAGATTCTGTGTCTCCCTCTCTCTCTGACCCTCCCCTGCTCGCGCTGTCTCTGTCTCTCAATAAACATTAAAAAAAATTTTTTTTAAAGAGGGCAAGATAAAATCTCTCAGCCTTTCCCCCTGATTTAATCATCCTATGAACCTAATTTCTCCAGAAGCACTGGGTAGCAGTTCCTCCTTTTCACATGGATTCTCCATCCTAGGGATCCCTCCTTTCCTGTCTCAGGCCCCCTACCCTCTCTGTGCTGATCGATAATAGCATTCACGTGCAATTACCCATCAGTATCGCCGCCAGGTGAGGCCTGCTAAGTGGCTCCGTAGGCCAGTGCCTCTGAAACTAATGGGCAGAAGGGTCGCTTGGGGATCTGATCCAGTTGGTCCAGGGCAGGGCCTGAGGTTGTGCGTTTATAGGGAGCCCCCAGGTCCTGCTGCTGCTGGTCTGGGGAACCACACGTGAAGAAACGAGGTGCCAGTGACGCCCCTCAGGATTCCGTGATGACAGGCAGTCAGGGAGAATGCCAGGAAGACTCCAGTGCAGGAATCTCAAAAGAACGGACTCTATTCTTTCTAGAGCAGACCTAAGTCCATCCCCACCACTCTCCGTCTTGAGAGCCATTCCGTCTCCCTGCTTGGGAAGCATGAACCTGCTATAGGAAGATAGTTTCACCGTGGCCTTTTGTGAGCTCCCCCTCCCCTACCCTTGGTGAATTGTTTCTGTCTGCAAGAGTTCTTTACTGGATCTGTGCAGTGTCTGAGGCCCCCTCACAACCAGGGACCAGCCCAGCAAGGGCCCTGGACGGAGGAGCCTGCTTCCTCCCTATGCCAGCAGGCTGCTGAGCCCAGAGGCAGCGCACTGCAGGGCCCTTGCCTGGGAACCTGGAGGCCTCAGCCTCTGACCCTTTTCATTCTGGGCCTTAGCTTCCCCATCTAGCATGTGGGAGTGAACTGAAGGTTCTCCTGGAGGTGGCTCTGCACCCACCAGTGCAGGTTTGTGGGGCTCAGAGCAGGTGGGGATGTGGTTGTGGAGAAAGGGGGCTGTGGGAGCCGGCCTGGACAGTCAGGGCAGGCCGAGCTAGCTCCGTCAGGATATATTTGCCTTTGCAGTCTCTCTCTGCACTGAAGGTTCTCAGATATTTTCAGGAAGGTTGACACCTCTTGCGTGTGATTCATTAATGCAGCTGACAGAGATCAGCATCTTTTGAAATCACAGTAGGAAATTGAGAAAGTTCCCTAACGCTGCTGTGGGTGTGTTGGTGGGAGAGGAGGGATCACTGTCCTGGGATTTCTACCTGGAGCTGTGTGTGCCAGGGGGTCGGGAGGGTAGAGGGAACAGGGGAGTCAAAGAAGGGCCTTGGTTTAGGGCAGCTCCTAGCCTAGAATGGGGAGAAAGCCAAGAAAGCAAATGATGATTAAACAGCAGTGAGCCTAGTGGGATATTGGGCACAAACACGGATGAGGCGAGAATGTGGGGTAAAGAAGTGTTCACTCGCAGGCCCTCAGTGGGTACCCAGTCTCAGGCTGAGAGGGGGCACTGGAGGGCGCAGGGCAGACAGGAACACTGAGGCTGAAGCACAGGCTGCTGGGCTGGGGAGAAAGAAGCGAGGAGGCCTCGGGGCCACAGGCCACGTTAGAAAGCTGGAACATGGCCTGTAGGAGGGTTTTAAGCACAATCAGATTCCGGTGCCACAGGATCACTTTAAGGAAACTGTGGTGAATGGATTCCAGCTGGAGACCCGAGCTAGCATTGTCAGTAAACAAGGAAAAAAGGCGTTGTCCCAAACCTGCCCAGGCATTTTCCAGGCTCTGTGGACATTGCAGATCCGTGACGTGCACGTGACGCTGTGGATTTCTAGGCACGCTGGAGTGAGCTCGTGCTTGTGTGAATGCATGCTGGGCGTGTGTCAGCCTATCTGAGGACATAAGTGTCAGGAGGTAATTCTCCACGGATCTCAGGTTTCTGCACATCTTGCGAAGTGAGTGCCGAAGCCTTTTGTTCTGGATTATCTTTTCAAGAACATTGTAGAGCAAACAGCCTTGGCAGCTAGAATTAGCATCTCCCTCCCGAGCAAAGGGCAGACGCAGTCCCCTGTCCCTGGAAGAGCTGCTGTCCTGAGCTCAGAACTCCGCCCTCGCCGGCAGCCCCCACGGCACTCGAGGTGTCATTAATCCTCTTCACGTCATCCTGGGGAAACCAGGGCTCAGAACTGGGACCGAAGTGCTGTTACGCTGGTGACTGTGATCGCTGTTTAGCAATACGCCATCCTTCATCCCTGACTCAGGGAACTTGTGTTTTCTACCAGCATCCACAAAACCATGACGGGCTAACCCAATAGCCTGCAAGTAGAGAGAAATCCCGCACCCTTCAGTTAGGGATGAGATGTCTGTAAATATGCGTGTTTCAGTGAGCCTGGCTTTGGCCACATGTGTATGTGAATGGAGGATTTGAGGGCGGGGGTATCTCAAGGAAAGGGGGCTCCGAGCTGGTATACACTGGGAAACCAGCCTTTGGGTGTTAGTGTCTGTGGGAGAAAGTGATAAGCGTGTATTTAATATGGGCTGCGTCAGCTCTCTGCACTGAAACACAGGAAGGAGATGGAGAATGGGGAGCATGGAAAGACAGATGCCCCCTCCTCCACCCACCCACCTGCTACCTGGGCTTCTGGGGCCCCCCGAGGGAGCACTGCGTTTTGCCTGGGATGACTGCATTGATACAGGAAGGAGCCTGCCGAGAACATCAGGTAGAATAAGTAGCTGAGAAGCGGCCCCTGATTTGTGGGATGTGTTCTTTTTCCCCACCTCGTTTCAACCTCCCTGACCTCTACAACCTCCACCAAAGCCTGGCCCACCCTGGCCACTTGAATCAGACCCTGGGTCATAAGCCCCAGTCCTGGTTTTTTAAACATCTCCCCGGGGATTTCTCCGCTGGCCACTAAGCTTGAGAACCTCTCCTGTAAGGTGCCTATTATCGCTCTCCAGCCAAGAAAACGGGACAGGGCATTTATCAATTAGCTATCCTACCATGTGGTTACAACAGGAGCCTGAGGCCATCCCCACGGGATGCCACTTCAGCTTGCCTCCTGTTTCCAATCATTTTGCTTGTGTCTCTTGAGGCAATTGGCCTGGTGAAGAGGGAGGTTGGGTAGAAAAGAAATAACATCTGAGTATTTATTGCTCTGCACACAGTGCTGGGTGCTTTACCTGTCTTAACTTCTCTGCCACCTCAAATTATGCCCCATTTGAAAGGAGTACTCTGAGGACCAGAGGAACTTAGCAATTGGCCCAAGTTTATACAGAGAGGGAGGGCCCAGAAGGACTTGGTGGTGAGGAGGGACGATACAGGAAGTGGGGAGAGAATCCTCGATGTCGGAACGTACAGAGTTTGGTATCATTAAAAACTGCAAAGGCATCCACAAGGCTTTTCAGAAGGGAATTGGCAGGAAGAGGGTGGCTAATGTTTGAGAGGTAGGCTGCCTAGAGCCCCAAACCTTGCAATGGATTGAGTTAGAAGTCCTTCGGGGTTGGAATTACGACTGCACATGTATATCCCCCTGCATCATCTAGAGCTCACACTACCCCCAACCCCATATCCACACCACCCCTGAAACCCATGGGTCCGTGCTCACGGCCCAGCCCCGCCAGCAGTGAAAGACGTCTTGCAGACACACAGTGGCCTCATTACCTTCTCTGGCTTCACTCATCCCATCTTATTAACATTCAGGCAGCTCCTCACACATCCATCGAAGGCCACGGAGGAGCTGAGATCTGATCTAGCCTGGCCAAGCCACGTTAAAATCAATTAAAAATGAGAGATAAGCCCCTTCCTTCCTATTGAAAAATCCACGGGAGCAAGAGAAAGACACACACAGCCCATCAATCATCCAAGACTCTGCTTTCCATGGCTTTCTTTCCTTTTTTTTTTTTAAATTTTATTTTTCTAGACAGCCGCAGAGAGCTGGCTGAGCAGGCGGGCAGCCCCCAGGCTGGATCTCACTGCCAGTAGAACATGCCTACTGTCCTGTGGCATTGCCCACTGGGCTAGCCTGGCAGACTGGCCACACATGAAGTGTGCAGAGCCCAGCCTTTGAGACACATGCAGAGATCTGACACAGGCGACCCTTTTACTCCCAGGCCCAGAACTCAGACCTCAGGGAGACCACAGATTCTGGGCTGGTTCAGCTGTCTGTAGAGAAATGGATGGAATACGGCTTCTTTCTTATTCCTTCTTGGAGAATGTTTGGCACTGTGATCATTCCTGTGGAGTTGCATTCCCTGATTTTCCATGGAAAAGCATGCGTGTGTGTGTGTGTGTGTGTGTGTGATTTGCGGGAGCCTGCACCCACACAAAACCTAGCACATTAGCAGGCACTAAGTAAACATTTGTCCAGTGAATGAAAAAAAGGAGGCTACAATGCGTCTGCCATCCACCAGCCATAGCCAAACAAACAAACAGCGTTTGGTGCCATTTTGGGTATTTCTGATCTTAACCTTATCAGTTTAACTTCTCTGTTCTTTTAGTTATTTAACTGGTGACCAAGTCTTCACTAGGCCTCTCAACGCACTGAGAACATGTTCATAGAGGCACGCTCGGCCCCAGCATGGTGACCTACCAGGATGGCAGGGTCCCCGGAGCAGATGGCCTTAGACTCTTGGCATGAGTGGAGTGGTTAGACAAGGCTGGAGGGGAGAGCATAAAATATCCTCACTGCCAGGGAAAGGAGGCTGGGCTTTCTCTGTGTGGGGGCATGGCTGTTTATACCCCAGATGGCCCGTCCACGTGCAAATGATAATTTTACACTCTCCCCTGGGTTGGGGGTGACCCTAGAAGGCGGGTTTCATGAATAATAAGAGTGTCCAAATCCAGAGCCACTGGTGTTTTATTGGGTATTCCAACATAGAAGCAGTGATAGGATTGGATTTAGAATAAAATTCTTCTGGACAATTTATGAAAAGATATTGACTCTAGTGCATGAGCGTTTCAAGTAATTGAACACTTTCGAGTTCATTCACGTAGAGCCTCAACTGTAGTGTGAGCTGTTAAATGACAGTCGCAAAGGGCAAGGCCTCAGTAATGATTCCTTCAGACCGAGGATGTCTGCTGACCTACCCAAGAGGCCATAGAGTGCCTTTCCTCATCGGGCAGGGTTTTCCCTGCTTCTGATGGTGCAAGTGTGTGAAGGTCCAGCGTGTTGGAAAGAGAGTGTCTATTAAAGGAGTTCAAGCTGGGGAGACTGGGTAGCTCAGTCTGTTAAGTGTCCAACTTCAGCTCAGGTCATGATCTCATGGTTTGTGGGTTCAAGCCCTGCATCCAGCTCTGTGCTGACAGCTCAGAGCTTAGAGCCTGCTTCGGATTCTGTGTCTTCCTCTCTTTCTGCACCTTTCCCTATCACACTCTATCTCTCTCTCTCTCTCTCAAAAATAAGTAAACATAAAAAATTAGAAAATAAAGGAGTTCAAACTCCAATTATTTGCAATTGTGTGGTTCAGAGGAAACTATCAATTGACCAGGGTGCTCAGACTTTGGGGCAGGGCAGGGTATTTCAAATGCCAGGCTGGTGGTAAAGTAGAGGCACCTTAATCACCAGCTCTGAGACTGGGGGGCCTGAAGTGTGGGGTCCTTAAACCAACTCACGGCATGGCTTTGAAGACAGATAACTTTGTTCATTTCATTTATTCAACAAATATTTACTGAGTGCTTTCTTTCAAGGCCTTTGGAAGGGGTGGTCTTAAAAATATTTAACAACCAAAATGGTACAGATGACAAGCACTCAGAATGAGAATATGACTGGTGAGAACGGACGCTGCCTACAAACACACATTCTGATCCCCACAGGTGAGGACTCAGCCCCGGAGCTGATGGGACAGGGAGTACAACATTCCAGCGGCCTCGGTCGGAGGGGTCAGTGGGGCTCTCCAGATGAGATGCTTCTAAGCCGAATCTTGCAGAAGCAGAGGAAGCAAGGAAGGAGGCAAGTATTTCAGGCACAAGTGGGGTGCAGAGTGGACAACACATAGGCAAAGAAGTGTCAAAGCAAGAGAGACCCTGGGGTTTCAGGAAATTTCCAGAATTTGATTGAGGCTGGTGGGAAATACTGATGCCAGAAGAAACCAGATCACAAAGGACCTTGCATGATTTAATAATGTTTTAGGATTTAATTCCTCAAGTTGATTTTGAACAGTTGAAGGATTTCTTTTCCTAATTTAATGTTTGTTCATTTATTTTGAGAAAGAGCACACATGTGCAAGAGAGCCAGGGAGGGGAAAGGAGAGAGGAGAGGGAGAATCCCAAGCAGGCTCCAAGCTGCCAGTGCAGAACCTGATGTGGGACTCGAACTCACACACTGTGAGATCATGATCGGAGCCGAAATCCGGAGTCAGATGCTTAAACAACTGAGCCACCAGGTTTCCCTGAAGGACTTCTAAACAGAGAAACAGGCCGAAGAGTTTTTAGAAAGAGCAAAGTCTATATTCTAATTAACAGGTAAGCATAGGGGACAGAGAGAAGGTGACCAGACACTCTCCAAGTGACAGAAGACAAGATAGGGTTTAGAAAACAAGTGCTCTTAAGTATGCCCTTGACATTTTCAGCCTACAAACAAGATTTGATCCTTTGGTTTGTGTTACAACCCGGGCAAATGGTCCTGAATGCCATGGATGGGGGTGGTATGTGGGCTTCCCCTGATCACTACAGCCATTCATGTCCAAAGTCGCTGTTTCCAACATTACTGTGACATCTTGTTAATGACTCAGCTACCAATGAAGGAGCGGCCTGAAAAGGACCCTGGTTGTTAAAGGATCTCCTTGCTCCGTATCAGCAGTTCTCAAATATTTGGGTCTCTGGACTCCTTTTAAAAATTATTGAGGACCCAGAAGAGCTTCTGTTTAGATGGATGGTAGCTGTCAATAGTTACCATATTAGAAATTATAGCTGAGAAATTTAAGTTTATTTTGAAAGAGAGAGGGAGAGAAGGAGAGAGAACATGAGTGGTGAAGGGGCAGAGAGAGAGAGAATCCAAAGCAGGCTCTCTGAGTGCAGAGCTCAACCAACATAGGGCTTGAACCCATGAACCATGAGATCATGACCTAAGCCAAGATCAAGAGTCACATGCATAACCGACTGAGCCACCCAGGCAGCCCTAAAGCTGAGAATTTTTTAAAAAATTTTTAATGTTTATTTTTGAGAGAGAGCAGGGGAGAGGCAGAGAGTGAGGTAGAGAGAGGATTCAGAGCAGGCTCTATGCTGACAGCAGTGAGCCTGATACGGGGCTCGAATCCACAACATGTGATCATGATCTGTGCCGAAGTCAGATACTCAACCAACTGAGCTACCCAAGCTGAGAAAATTTTAAATTATTAATTTATTTAAAAACAATAATAAATCCATTGTGTATTAATATGTATATTTTTATGAAAATGACTATATTTTCTAAAACAATAATTAGTGACAAGGGTGGAATTGTCTTTAGTGTCTGGTTTAATAGACAGCTAGATGATTCTATCAACTTCTGCATTCAGTCCCCAACAAGAGGATGTGCCACATGGATTCTGGAACACTCCCCTGTATCATATGAAAGAATGAGAGCAAAAAAGGCAAATAACATCTTAGTACAGTTATGAAAAGAATTTTAGCCCCAGACACGCTGAAGAAAAGGTAAATGTCAGGGTCCCCCAGAGGCCATTGCTCTAGATCTTGTCCTGATACATCTGCCCTTCGGAAGGAACCAAACCAATCTCCTAGCCCCTCATTGTTTCCTGCACAGGTAGCATCTGCTCCCCTAAACTGTGAGCTCTGATAGGACAGAGCCACGCCCACAGGCAGGGGGTGGGCAGACCTGTGCCCTTGAGACTGCCGGGCACTTTCTGGACAGAATGTCTGGGTCACACAGCCCCCCGCCCCATTAAATGTGCTTTCCTGACTCTCTCATCCCAGTTCAATCCCCAGATCGTCCATGGTGGTATGAGCTAGAGCTCCTCCCAGGGACCTCTGTCCCCACCACCCCCATGGCCATTTTGTCACAGTTCAACCTCACAGGCACCCTCAGTTCAACCTCAATGTGTCCACCTCTCTCTATGCTCATTAACACCAACCACTAATGGTTCTAGACATCCCATCCCCTTTCTGAGCTCCTGTCACAGCCCCACCTACTAAAATCTGCTAACCAGGCTCCACCGGAACTAAAAGAATCTTCAAAAAACAGATCTGAGCATGTTATTCATTTTTGTTAAAAACCCTTCAGGGGCATCCGTGGCATTTAGGCTGAGGCACAAACCCTTGAGTGGTAGAAGGCCCCTTCTGCCTTCTCGCCTCAGGTCGGTCATCGCTCCCTTCCAGAAGCCTTCTCTGACCTCTCTGACTAGGCCAGTCCCCCCTCAGGGAGGCGTTTATAGCATCTTTCATAGTTACCATTTTATAGCTATTGGTGTAAGGAATCAATAGCTAGTTCCCAACCAGACTGTGATATTCTCTGAAGACCAGCGTATCAGCTATCTATCGTATTGCCGCAAATTTCCCCAAAACGTAGCAGCTCACAATCGCAAACATTTATTATCTCACAGTTCCTATTGGTCAGAAATTTGAGGGCACCTTAGCTAGGTGATTCTGAGTCTAGTCTCTCACAAGCTTGTTGGCCAGGGTGGCCGTCCTCCAAAGGCTTGACTGGGGCTAGAAGATCCACTTCCAAGATGGCTCCTGGGCCTCTCCGTATGGCAGTCTGCGTGTCCTCACAACATGGCAGCTGGCTTCTCTCAGAGAACAAATGATCCAAGAGAACAAGGCAGAAGCTGCAATGTCTCCTATGGCATGGCTGTGGACATCTCACCCCATCATTTCCATAACATTCTATCGATTACACAGGTTGGCCCTAATCAGGTGGGACAGGACTATGTGAGTACGTGAACCCAGGAGTCACTGGGGGTCCTGAAGGCCATCTACCACTGCTGAGAACCCCATCTGCCTTTGCACACTGTTACGCTTCAGTGCCTGGCACCTTGTAGACAGTGAAGCAATAGGTTTTGAATGAATGAAAGAGGGGTTGACTAAGTTTTCTACCTCAAACAGGGAGTGGGGGTGGGTAGAGCGAGCCTGCCCAACCCCCGTTAGCATTCCCAGCAAATTCTCAGGGATAATTCAGTCCCAACCTTTGCCTTGTCCCAGATCTCAAAGCCTAGGGATCTGTGTCCTGCTCAGAGGGTAGAGAACACAGGCCACAGCCCGACCTGTCATCAGCTGAGGGATCAGACGTGCACCGCCCAAGGATATTCCCGGGGCAGCTGCTCATTCCTCAGACATGTGGATCAGAGGAAGAGCCATTAGGAGAATTGGAAAGTGGCGGTTTCACCTTATTTGCACGTTCCGTGTCAGCTGCCCCCAACCAGTCTGTGGCAAGGGGTGGGGGGGTGAGCTGCACAGACAGCCTATTTTTAGTGGCTCTGCCCGATTACAGAGCTCCATCACCGCAGAGTGAGGGAAGCAGCTGACGCTCCAGCCTGCAATCTGGGTATCTCCCTGAACACGTCTGCCACCGAAACGTGGCTCTTCAATAATGCATGGGGCTATTAGCGCCAAGCCGGGCGCCTCGCTCCCTCCCCGCGATCAAAGCTGCCGCCTGGGAGCCGAGTTGGTGATCAAATTTCATGGGCGCCTTATAACTGCTGCCCCTTCATATGAGATTAGAACAAGCCGTTTCATGTCCAAGGATGAAAGCAGCAAGGATCGGGGAGAAAATCTGGCTTCCTAGAGAAATCAAAACACTTCCATTTCATTACAAATGGATGCCTAACACAGCTAATAGCTCCTCTGAGGGGGAGCGCTGCGGGACCAGCTGTCCACATCATCGGCAGCTCCTCTCGGATGCTGGGGGAAACGTGGGAGATGCAGGCTTAGGGCTGCCACCCTGTTTCCTTACGTTCGGAGCATCTCCCAGACCCCAGGGCCTTGTCTGCCTCCTTGGGAGATTCCCATCCATCCCCCAGCATTAGCAAGGGTTAAACAATCCCTGTGAAGGTGGATCCAGGCGATTGAAATAAGGGCCCTGGGGGAAAGTGGAGCCGCCAGCAGCTGACACAATATTAATAGCTCCTCATTGCTGCGTGTGGTCGTATACCCAGCACTCTGCGTACAGTACCTCCAATCCTGGCAGCAGCTGGAGTGCATTATCAGATCCTGCCAGAGCGAAAAAACTGAGGATCAGAGAGCTTAGGGGATCTGCTCCAAGCCGCCTGGCTAAGAGGTGCTGGAGCCCCAAGTGGAGTCCCAGCCCGTGGCCGTGCCTTGCACCACAAGCTCCCTCCAGAAGCAAAGCCAGAGTCAGCAGCAAAGGGAGAGGCGCTGTGGGGGACCCTGCCTTTCGGTCACGAGCGAACTGGGGAGCACTTAGCCAACATCACCGCGGGAGCCTCCTGCTCTGATTTCTGAGGCTTTCTGCAGTCAGACGAGATGCCTTTCCATGCCTCCTCCAGGGAGCGCTCTCCTTTCCAGCCCGTAGGAGCTGGCCGGGCTCCTACAGGCGAGAAGCTGGTTTCCTCTGGTAACTGGCTCGGAGCCCCTGGGTGGTCCTTTATCTTCACCGGCCTTGTTTCCATCATCTGAATTGGGGGTGACGCTGCCTCCTTAGTGGCGAGGTGGGACAGGAGACAATGGGGGAAGTTACATGGAACCCTCCTGGCTTGTCCTGTATGCCATACCAGGTGCCCGCCCGGTCCATTTGCCCTTCCTTTCCTTCCCCTGCAGGAGGTCTCCCTGATCCATCTACACCCCCAACCGATGGAACGCTTGGGTCGAATCTCCTTCTCCTTCAAGAAGAACCTCCCCATGTCAACGTCCCCACCAGCCTGCGTCCCAGATGGGCCGGGTGCCCACCCGCTGTCTCTGGCTTGTGAGATGAGTTCTCACAGCACCAGTGTGGCCAGGAGCTATGTAGGACAGCATGTGGGTCTTTCCATCTCCACCACCCATCTGCTTTGTCCCCCAGACCTGCCTGAGCATCAGGCCCAAGGCAAGCCCCAGCAGGGCCAATGGCAATTTTGCAGGCCTGGTTTCAGAAGGTCGGGCAGGCCCCGGGTGCAAGGACAATCAGCCCTGTCCACCTCCCCACCCAGTGGACAGGGGCTCCTCCAGCACCCGCAGAGAATGCTGCCTTCCCTGCCTGGGCTGGAACGTGGAGTGTTAGATAAGTGGGGGGCTAAACGAGAACAGGATTGAGGTCTGAAGATGTGGGAGGGTTTCCCAGGCACAGTAGGAGACTCAGAAACACTGATTTCGCAAGCAGAAGGGAACCTCAGTGATTGGGCTCTGTCTAGGGCATTTATGAACAGGCATTTGCAAACCCCAGACCTTGTGCCATTAAACAGAGCGCCCAGCCCTCGTCAGTCCTTCTGGCAGACTCAATCTCCTCTGCTGCTAGCGTCATCTTTCTGCTTTCCATGTTTGGAGGATGGGATGTCAGTGTGTAAGCGTCTCCTCCCGCGCCTGCTACCTTGTGGGGGCTCAGCAGGGCTGAGGTGCAGACACACGGGGCAAGTCCGCATGCTTCTGACTCAGCTGCAGGCCGCACAGCCCAGTGGTCCATTAAATACCCTCTGACAGCACTTTCTGCTGCCAAGCCCTGCCTTTCTGGCATCTGACCTAAATTCTTCCCTGTGGAAATGTAAATATCTGTTGGTTCAGAGATATCCCAGAGCCCTCTGGCCTCCTGTCCTCAGTTGGCCACTAGCTCCCTTTCTGATTGCAATGACAGTGCTTTTCCACACTGGACCGCAGAGCGGACACCACCCCTCCCCTACGGTCCCCCGCCCCTTCTCCCTAGTCATGGAGGGTCTCCGGTGCCTTTCTCACCCTTCCTCCAGCAGCACCCACTCTCTGCCACCCTATCAGCCTGCTCCTCGCCCTTTGACAGTCCCTCTGCTGGGCCCGGACGTCACTGTGCTCACAGAGCAAGCCCAGCCGAGCACTGCGGCACACGGTCCCCTAGGGGTGTGTGGGGCACAGGCGTTTTTCACCCAGCTCAGCTGTCCACGGTTGGCCGGCTCCTCTGCCCCTCTCCTCCTTTTCTTTTTTCTAATTACACTTTTTATTTTTAGATCATTGTAGATTCACTTGCAGTTATAAGAAATAATAGAGAGATAGGGCTCACTGGGTGGCTCACTCGGTTGACTTTGGCTCAGGTCATGATCTCGCAGTTCACGAGTTTGAGCCCCACATCGGGCTCTGTGCTGACAACTCAGAGCCCGGAGTTTGCTTCTGATTCTGTGTCTCCCTCTCTTTCTGCCCTTTCCCTGCTCACACTTTGTCTTTCTCTCTCTTTCAAAAATAAAATAAACATTAAAAATAAAATCAAAGAAAAAAGAGATTCTGTGTCCTTTGGATCCTGTCTCTCCCAATGTCACATCTTGCAAAACGATCATGCAATGTCACAACCAGGACACTGAGACACTGACGATACGGTCAAGGTACAGAGGTTTCATCAGCACAAGGACCCCTCCCGCTGCCCTTTTGCCGCCACCCCACCCCCTTCCTCGGCCCTGGTCACCACGCACCCAGGTTAGAGGTTTTCCACACTCCTCTCAGTTCAGGCCCCGGGCTCCTCGTCTTCCCACTCCTGGCCCCCGCCACTCTCCTTGGACCTCAGTTTCCTCCGTAGCCCCATCACTGCCCTGAGAGGAACAGTGGTGTCAAATTCTCAACGATCTGTGCCCACAGTAGTGTCTACACCACAGGTGGGAGGCAGAGCCCACCGCTGTCATCCTGTGGGAAGTAAGACCCCATGAGAGTCCCCCCTCCCTCGGTTCTCCCCAATCTCTCAACGTTCACCTGCAGCTGGGTGTCGGGGCCCCGAGGTGGCCGGGCCAATGGCTGTCCCGAGACCACGTGGTAATGAGCTCAAGGACGCCCCTGTTTGTTCTTCCATGGCTGCTTGCGGACTGAAGCAAATAGTCTGGGCTCTGCTCTCAGGGACAGCAAAAGGCGTCCGTGCTCTCGGATGCTGACCTCATCCCAGGAGGCCAGGCCCAGGGCCATTTCCATGTGCAGAAGGCCTTGAATGAGCGGCTAGATCCAAGGAGAAAAGTGTGAACATAGGTCCCTTAACTGAGTGTGAGTGGTTCCTCCTGATGCACACTCTGGCTCGGGGGTGAGTCCAGCCCTGGCACAGGGAGGGATCTTCTGTCAGCGGGAGGGCTGGAGCCCCATCGTGAGCCCCTCTGGTGCCCTGCAGGACTGGGCACAGGCCTCGGCCTCCCTTCCCTGTGGAGAGGGGCTTGGGCGTGCAGCTCTCCCGGGTGTGGTCACTGACACACGGACAGTGCTGGTCACCCAGCCGTGGCTCGGGTACAGTAATGATGTTTGCCTCTTCTCCCGGTAGTATTCCTGAGCTTGTTCCGTAGACAGAATATTTGGTATCTAATGATTCCCTGCAAACTGGTGCCACCAGACGAGCCAGAGCTGCCCGGAGGCACCCGGCGCGCCAGCCAGGTCATCACCACCTTCGGGACCAGTGAGCTTAACTGGAGCACTGCCCAAAAGTGCTCCCACCCCCGGGCTGGGCGTTTTCCCCCATGTCACTTCACGGTACCGTCTCCATGTTCCTCCTCTTCCGATGAGGAAAACGCTCCGGGAGGAAGGGACATGCACTCTGGAATGGGATCCAGACCAGGTCGGCTTGACCCAGTCCCGGCCCCATCCCACCTCACCTCGCCTGCTCCTGCCGTCAATGCTCAAGACAAACAACAACAACAAAAATCCATCTTTCAAGTCTCAGTCTAATGCCCCTTCCTCCAGGAAGCCTGCCCAGTCTACGCAGCTGTGCCAAACCTCTTTCCTCACCACGTTATAAACCTTTGGTGCCTTCCCTGGCGCTCTCCCACTTGTTGCTGCAGTTACCCGTACACTTGACTTTGCCACCCTGAGCTCCCAAGGGGGCCAGGAAGAGTCTGAGTCTCTCTCCCCTCCCCCACAAGCACTTGCTGAAGGAATGAGCAAGGGGGGTGTAGTCTGATTCATGCTTCCTCAAAGGCAAAGGCCTGGAATTAAAGTGTAGGGACTTAAAACCATGATCCCCTGAGCCTCTAGAGAGACCCCAGCAGGGGGAATCTGGGTGGAATTCTCGAGAAATGAGGAGAGCATATGGCACAGGCGTGCTTATCAACAGAGGACTCTGGAGCCCGAAGGGCAGCTGAGAGACAGGGAGATGGCCCGGGTCACTGCAACGGCCAGAACAGCTGCAACGCTGGGAACCGCCCTCCCGACGGCCCAAAGACGGCTCTCGGCTCAGGGCAGGGCCTGGGGGCGTTTCTCTCGCAGACCCCCTTGTCTTCTCCCAGAGCCCAGTTTCCAAGACTGAGCTTGTCCAGAGCTTTCTGGGATTTCTAAGAATACATGAGGTGGGCATGGTCACCGCTTTCTAGATCACTCAGTGTTTTACTGGAAACACTCTGGTCTTTTTTTGTACAGTCACAGCCAACACCCACAGCCTTAATCACAGAACATTCTGGGCTCACCCCGCTCTCCAGCCTGGGGGAGTGAAGCTCAGAGCAGAGGCTGTACCCAGAGCAGCAGGGCGGGTCTGGGCCTGGACCAGGACCTTGTGCCGTGGGCCTCCTTCCCAAGATGAGCCCCAGTGTTGAGCAGCAGCGCCCTGGGCTGGGCTGGGCTTCAGTGGGGACCTCCCACATGTGGTTCATTTGTCTACACCCAGGAAGCCAGAAGCAGCTCAGCCTGGCCCTGCGCTCGCTGTGTGCTGAGCTCAGGGTCAGTGGTGGTGGGGACCGGAGGACGTGAAGACCACCCAGGCTCTCTGGGAGCTCCTTGCATCAGGGAGCACCTCTGGAGTGGGGAGACCGAAGCCGGACCTGGGAGGGCGGCAGGATAAGAGGGGACAGAGGGTGTCTGCAAACAGGGCCTCTTCCAGGATATCTGTGGTCCCTCCAAGGGCAAAATAGTGACCAAGGAAGGCACGTTAAGCAGTGTGGGGACTGGGTGAGGGGTGGGGTGTTCTAAAGAGGTTGGGGCTCCACTTTAGGTCCTGCCAGTACCCTGGGGACCGCAGGCATCCCCCCAGTTTCAAACAGGACCCCTGACCCCCCAGGCTTGGCTCAGAAGGAGAAACAGGACAACAGGCTGACCAGGCCAATCCGGCAGCCCCCACGGGCTGGTCCCGGTACCCTGAGGCTCCCTGCAGCCACAGGCAAGCTCCACACTTGAAGGCGGCCTCCATCACGTCAATTCAAGAATGACAGGATCCATTAGCGGGGCCATCTGAGAAGTCTGAGCCACCAGCCCAGTGCAGTGACTCCTCTCTGCCCCCTGGACCTGGAGCCATGTCCCAGCAGGCAATTCAAGGCTCCTAGGGCTTGCTACCTGGGTGGGAGTGTGGCCGGATCCCTGGGCAGGAGTGATAAATGCTCTATTTTTTTTTCTTTAACTTTTTAAAAGATTTTTATTTTTACATTATCTCTACACCTCACATGGGGCTCGAACTTATGGCCCTGAGATCATGAGTCGCAGTTACCCCGAGGGCAGAGCACTCCTCATGCCTTCAGGGCTTGGCTGAGCCCAAGCCTGAGAGCCTTTTCTGACAGAGCCCACAAATGCCTCAGCCTACATCACTCCTTCACCAGATCTCCAGGCCCTGGGCCGGCTCTCAGGGGAGATAAAGTCAGACAGCCCCGTGAGACTTGAGTGTGAAAACAAATCAGGGACTCCAGATAGGCCAGTCACAAATGCCGTAAGAGATGGGGAGGACAGCGTTTGATGCGGACCTTGAAAAACTTGAACTTGAAGGGCGCCTGGGTGGCTCAGTCAGTTAAGCATTTGACATCGGCTCATGTCATGATCTCGCGGTTGGTGGGTACAAGCCTCACATTGGACTCTATGCTGACAGCTCAGAGCCGGGAGCCTGCTTGAGATTCTGTGTGTCTCTCTCTGCCCCTCTCAGGCTCATGCTCTGTCTCTCTCCCTTTCCTTCAAAAATAAATAAACATTAAAAAAATTATTCAAATTCAAGTTTTTCTTCTTTCTTATTGTGAAGACAACAACAACAAGGAATGAGCCAAGGCCCCGAGGCCGGTACTTCCGGACTGGTTTATCAGGTCAGGAGCGATTGTGGAGGGAGAAAGCTGGATTAGAGCTGGAATTCATTATCTAAGCACCAGGGAACCATCTCTGATACCAAAATGGAGAGCAGGGCTGCCTTCGGGAAGGGGCCCTGGGCGTGGTGTCTAGATGGAGCTGGGCAGCCCCGCAGCAGGGCCCCAGCCTCTGCCGTTAGCTTGTGCACTGGTGGAGGGCTGCAGCCAGACCTAGACCTCAGTGTCCACACAGGTTCCCAAAGCCCCGCACGCTGGCTGGGGAAGGCCGTGCACCCCCCCAAGGGAAGACACAAAGCCCCGCTTTGGAGAGCAGGGAACATCAGAAAAGGAGCACAGCTCACAGAGAGCCGCTGCAGGGGGTGCTGGGAGAGCTCCCGCGTCCCGCCTGCTTCTCTCTCTGGCCCACCTCGGCTGAGAGCCAGCTGCGGCCACGCCGGCCTTCCCCCCGGCACAGCCAGAGGCCCGGCCCCACGCCCCGGCCTCAGCAGGCCTTGGTAGTCCAGGTCCGGCTTTTGTTTTGGTTCCTTTTAACTCTGTATTTTGGAATAATTTGAGGTTTACAGACAAGTTGCAAAGAGAGTACAGAGAGTTCCCATACACCCATCAGCCAGCTTCCTCCAACGTTAACATCTTACGTAACCGCAGAACATTTGGCACAACTAAGAAATTAACATCGGGACAATATTATTAATACAACTATAAACTCTTTTAATTTCATCAATTTCTAACATTGGTGAAATGTTAAACATTCACTGTCCTTTTTTTTTTTCTTTCTTTCTATCCCAGGCTTGCAACCAGCTTACCACCTTGCATTGGATCATCCTGTTTCATTAGCCTCCTCCCATCTTTTTTTTTTTTAATGTTTTTAATTTATTTTTGAGAGAGAGTGCGAGCAGGGGAGGGTCAGAGAGACAGGGAGACACAGAATCTGCAGCCGGCTCCAGGCTCCGAGCTGTCAGCACAGAGCCTGATATGGGGCTGGAACCCACGAACTGTGAGATCATGACCTGAGCTGAAGTCGGACGCTTAACCGACTGAGCCACCCAGGTGCCCCCTTCCATCTTAAAACGGGTTTTTAACTTTTTTAAAATGTGGTCAAATACATACACATCCAGCATAAAATGTGCCGTTTGGGCCATAAGTGTACAGTTCAGTGGCACAAATTACATTCACAGGGTTACGTGATCATCATCATTATCAGTTTCTAAAACATGCTCATCACCCAAACATTGCAACCATGAAGAAATAACTCCCTGCTCCCCACTCCCAGGTACCCCCTGAGAGGCTCTGAGGGGCCCCCTACCCCAGCCTCATGCCCGGGAAAGAGGTCTGATTGTTTGTGACGGGAGTCAGCCCTTCTAGACCCCAGAATTGCACGAAAAGGTCCATGTAGGCTGTTCTCTCATGGTGCCCATGATAGACAGCTGTCCTTGATCTTTAGCAAATGGTGCACTTGCAAAGGATGGAGAGGAGTCAAATACCCACACTGGCCCTCCTCTTTTCTGGAAACGGTCCTGATTTGGCTTTATAACAAAGGCTGAGGCACCGGTGTTTCCTCCTACCACAGATCCACTAAGAGCCCTCTGACTGAGGCCCAAGCCACCTGCACCAGCACTTCTTTCCTGGGGCCCGTGTGGGGCTCCCCCGGCAAAGCACCCCATGCAAGGTTCCCACTGCACAGAACCCAGCGGCCAAGCAGGCGAAGCTTCGCTGCTGCAGCCTGGCCTTTGGGATGCCCTCCTCAGCAGGCTGGCTTCCTGGTGTACCTCCACGGCCAGGGGCGTGTTGGGCACAGGATGGCCTAAAAGCCAGAAGTGTGCCAGGGCCCTGTGCCGCCTTATAACACCCATGGATCATCAATGCGCCTGACTCCCTGCCCTAGATTCGGGTGCCCAGGACCTGGCTGGCCACTGCCAGATGCCTGTCATCAGCCTCAAGCCACCTGTCCAGACACTCTTTCCTCCAACCAGACATGCCCACTGCCCCCTGACACCTGCTGCTGGGCCGTCAAGCCCTGGCTCCAACGGCTGGCCTTCCTCCTGCCACCAGCTTCTCCCTGGCCCCCCAGGGCATGGTTCTCAGTGATCGCTCCTGGGGTCACCCATTAATGCTTCCGCGCCTGGCTCTGAGGGGAGCAGCTGCCACGTCTCAAGCAGCTTGGACTTGATCAGAGGAGAGCTGGACCGGGGCTTATGCTTGCCGGCCCCTGGTGCAGAGAGTGTGCTACCTGCTGCCTGCTCGGCCAGGGGCGAGCCTTCCCCGCCCCAGCTGGGCCTTGTGGCCTCCTTGCAACGCTGTTCCTTGCTGCCGAGAGGGGCTGCTGGGCGGTCAGCCCCTCAGGGTCCCCTCTCAGTCACAGTGGGGCCAACACAGGCCCTACCATTCTCTCAATTCTTGACAGCCAGGAAGGACAACAGAGGCACAGAGCTAGGAAGGCCCAGTGGCCCTGGGCTTGCCACAGAAAGGGACACCGAGGGTCAGTGAGGCCCGAGTTCCCATCTTCAGAGAGATCCCAGGCAGCCTTGACTTTCAGGCCACAATGCCCAGTCCCTGGCCTACGGGAGCCCCATCCTGAGACAGAGGATTCAGTGGTTCACAGCACAAGTTTTAGAATCAGCAACTGCTTCTTTGCTGTGTGACATGGGACCAGTGACCTAACTTCTCTGACACTCAGTGTCCTCATTTGCAAAATGGAGATAAATTCCCATCAGTGTGGGGATTGGTGGGCTTGGTTATAGAAGATACTTTGTCCACTTCCTCTTCAAAAAAAAAAAAAGAAAGAAAAAGGGCCCTTTTATACTTCCTCATGGCTCAGAGAACAGAACCTCAAAACTTGTTACTACAGTATTCAAAGCCTATTTCTCTTAGAACTCAATTTCACTTTCCCAGTAGAGGGACCAACTCATCCCAGTCTGCCAGGACCTGGTTCTAGTACTGAAGCCCTTATGTCCTGGGAGACGACTCAGTCCCAGAAACCAGGACAGATGGTCACCCTATTTCCCAGCCTCCTCACCCAAAGGCCCCACCATGACAGCCCAGATTAGTCACACCCCCCGAGATGGCCATCCCTTCTGACCTCTGGCCTTCACCAATGCTGTTCCCTTCACCTGGAATGCCCTTCCTCATCTTTAATGATTGAAAGTCAATGCAGAGTTCAAGGCCAGCTCCACTGTGAGGACCTCCCAATGCCCACATGGAAGTTACAACCCCTACTTCATTCCCCAGGGCTCCCTTTGTGGCCCCAACTCAGCCCTGGTTCCCTAGCTCTCCTCACCCTCAAACCACATCTCCCTGTACAGTAGGTGCTCAGTAAGTGTTCTCTGGTCACAGCTTCCTCAGCTGGTGGGTGCACAGCCTCACCAGACTCAAGCCGTAGCCTGGGCAGGGGGCTCAGTTGGAGAACCAGCCTCGGGGTGGCTCGGGTGGAGGCCCAGCCAGGACAGGCCACACCCTGGGCATCGGGACTGACTCCCAGGTGGATTCCACCCCGTCCTGCCCCTCCCCACAAGGCGAAGAGCCCTAGACCAGACCAACTGACCTCAACAACCTGCAGGCCACCCTTGCCTTATTCACAGAGGGCTAGCAAGCTTCTGGTGACTTAAGTGCTACAAATGAACAGATGAACATGTGGCTGTGTCCTGGGGGCACAGGGGCCATCGGTGTTCCCCTAGGGGAGCAGGTGAGTGAGTGGAGGGCAGTAGGGGGCTGGGTGAGGGCTCTGGAGAGAAAAGGGGCCCTCTAGCATCCTAGACAGCTGCCAGGGTGCAGACACCCGGGGGAGAGTCAGTAGAACGGGTTCCGGGGGCGTGCGTGGGCCTCGCTCAAGTCAGGAGGTGCTCACCTCTCCAGCCCATGGTGCTGCCAGGAGCTCAGGCTAAGCAGTCGGTGTGTGGGTGGCTGAGATCTGGGCATTCTACACAAACCCGGAGCGGCCAGCCAGAGGCTGGGGGTGGGCCTGGGATGCTCCTAAAACCACAGCCAGGCTTTGGGGTGGGCTGGTGTGGGTGTGGGTGTGGAAGGAGCAGGTCATGAGGGGAACTCCTGTCCAAGCCAGAGGGAGCAGCCCACAGCCTCACATCGACAGCTCAGGCCACGGTGGCTGAGGCTGTGCTGGCACCGAGGGGAGCCGGGCAGCACTGGCACAGCCCTGCTCTGAGCAGGAGGGTTGTACAAGGTAGGGCAGGGCAGACGCAGCTGACCCCGACGGAGGCCCTGGGACTCCTGCTTCCTTTGGGGAGACAGCTTTCACAGCACGCCCAGCGCCTGCTGGGGCAAACAATGGAGCCTTCTGGCAGCCAGCAGAGAACAGGGTGTGGGGACCTGGGCACCGCCATCCCTTTTTGATGAAGTTTAAATTGAAAGGGCCACAGGGCTGGGCTGAGCCTGAGTACACAGAACGTCGAAGCCAGTGACTGCCTCTGAGGGCGTTGGAGGCACCGGGCGGGCACAGAACTTGCTTTGATCCTATGCCAGTCACTGTACGAAGCATTTCACGTGTATTACTCCGGAGGCCAGGTAGGCACCAGGGAGGTGGCAGTGAACCCTGTCAACACGACCGCTCCAGCCTCACACCTGTTTCTCCCCCAGCCTTACTGTCCCCATCGCACAGATGAAGGAATTGAAGCTCAGAGGGATGGCTGGGCCTGGGGACACACAGCGAGTCCCTGGCAGACTCCCTCCTGCCCCTGATGTCAGGCGGTCCTCACTAGGCCTCCACCTCCCACCCTCCAGGGCCTGCCAAGCCCCGTGTCAGTTCCCAGGCTCCAGGGACCCTCCTCTGAAGCCTCTGGTGATGTCAAGGCCCATTGTGGGCCACGTCCCTGCAGTTTCTGGGGAGATGTGGACCGCAGCAAAAGCACGGCCCAGAGACAACCCCCAGGCCCTCCAGCAAGCACACCACCCTCACAGTTTCTAACCTGAACTCCCAGCCCTTTTGCTCTTGGAGGATGTGTTTTCTTTGGGGGTGTACAAGTCAGGGAGCTGAATTACACTTTTCCCAGGGCATTTGTTGAGGGCGGAAGACCTACTCTACAGAGGGAGAGACTGAAGCCTGGAAGAGAACATAATCAGCCTCACACAGTAGGCAGCGTAGGGGCCAGAGCCTGGGTCCCCTGTTCCCAGTCCAGGGCTCACTTCAGGACACCAGGCAACCCGCCAGGCAGGTCCGTGTCCCACTCCCTTCTCTCGTTCTAGTCCCTTGGGGACTCTGCAAGCCCGAACTGCTTCTGGATCTCTCAACAAGGGCCTGCCCTCCGCAGTCTCACACAGAGAATAACCCCAAGCACGGCTGTCTCGTCTGCATTAAGGTAGATTCTGGGCTCCGGCTTGTTTATGCTCCCACATCCCCCTCAGGCGGGGCAGGGTGCCCGTCCCCAAGCACATGCCCTGAGGCACGCCTGCTTCCACCTCAACAGCCCCAGAGAAGAGACCCCTCCCGCCCACTTTCTCCCTCTTCCCACCACTCAGAAATAAAAGGAAAAAAAAACCCTCTAATTGGTATTCATCTGAAAACAGTTCTATTTTCTGCTCTTTTCCTGTTCAGAATAATCAGCAACATAAAATGTGAACAGAAGGATGGGAGTCGTTTCCACATGGACCCTTACTTGCTGAGATAAGAAATAATTAATTGCCTGGATACTGTGAAGGGATTGTCCCGCAGCAGAAACTGTCTGCTGTCTCAAAGAAACATGTCCCCCCCGAGATGCCCCGAGAGCATTTGTTGTTGATGCCATGTCATGGGAATTGTGCCCTCAGTGTCCTCACCGCCTGGCAGGTGAGCTAGGCAGAGGACAGAGCCTGTCCTGGGGAAGGGACTCCCAGGATTTCCACAGCACAGCTCTGCCTTAGAGGCCTCCTCCAAACCCAGGGTCTACGCGCCCCTTGGGAGCAAAATGGTCTCCTGTTGTGCTGGGCCCTCGTTAGGTAGGAGTGTCCCTTCCTTCTGGCAACTACTGTCCTGCCAACCCTACACTTCACTCACAACCAGAGAGCTCTTCCTAAGAACACACAGTTTATCAAGTCCCCTCTCTGTTAATAGCCCTCAAGACAAAGTTCAGACTCTTTAACACGATTCAAGAGACACTTGGTGATCTGGGCCCTGTCTAGTTTCTTACATCAACTCTAGGTCTCCCCCTTCAGCTCTTTGGGCCACAGTGCCTTTGTACCTGCTGCTCCCTCTGCCTGGACTACCTTTTCACTCCACTTCCAAGCACTGTTCCTGAGCCCACGATGCTTGTGCCCTTCCCAGTCCTGTACCTAACACCCTACATTGCCAGCTTTTCCACTGTGACATAGCAGCTCCTCACAAGTGTTCTATTTATTGACACACGGGAGCTTCACAGTTATGTTACAAGAGCAATGCCTTTCTGAGGCCTACGACTCTGGGCTTCCTTAAGGGAAAGAACACGGTCAATGCCACTCTGGGTCCCTAGCACCTAGCACAACACCTGGGACATTGTAGGCACTCAGTAAATGTTTGTTTATTGAAAAAACTAGAAAATGAATGAAGAGAGCAGGAGCTCAGCAAACACCTGTCCAACTGCAAAATGAAAAGAATGAATGAACAAAAGTCCTGTGCACCTGAAACATCAGCCCCTTTCCTTCTTCCCCGGTCAGAGCTGGAGCCGTGAGGTTCCCTTGCTTCAGAAGCACTGAAGTATCACCAGAATGTCAAGGGGACA
>PISW01006517.1:5963-107579 GCA_004023785.1 Mungos mungo
CAGCTCTTGATTTCAGCTCAGGTCATGATCCCAGGATTGTGGGATCGAGCCCAGCATCTGGCTCTATGCTGAGCGTGAAACCTGATTGGATTCTCTCCCCGCCCGCCCTTCCCCCCCCCCCCCCCCCCCCCCCCCCCCCCCCCCGCACTCTCTAAAACAACACAAAACCAAATGCTGTCCAGTAAATGGTTGATCCATCCAGAGACCGTTGAGTGCTCCGCAGATGTGTACGTGAGGGAGTGTGTGTGCAGGGCAGGTGTTGGGAAAGGCCTGATCGATGATAAAACTGAAGAATGTGAGGTAATAAGCCAAGTGGCAGTCTCTGACGGAAGAGAAGTGCAGGGCTCCAAGGAGGGTCATACTGGACGCATAAGTAATTATTTTAAACCTACTCAGTTTATGTTACGTTGTTGGATTAGTTGATTATCTAAAATTCTTGAGGCCTCCTTTGTTATTGTTTGCCGATTCTCACTTATGGTGGATTTTCATGTGTACTATATTTGGATTATAAATTCATCTTCACCAGGGTTTATCTGTAGGATGAGAAGGGTCTCATCTATTCCAGGCACTCAGGTCCAAGCCTAAACGGATGCATAAATGTAGACCGCAAGTTCTGTGTGGCTCAGGCCTGTGATTGGAGATTTCCATGGTAATCCTTTTTCCATCTAGATCCTAAGTTGGGCCATGCAGGTTTCCTTGTGGTTCCTGGTGCGGAGGGGGTGGCGATGCGGGCGCGCATACAGAGCCTAGACTAGGGTCGTTTTGGTTTTATGCAAGGGGCTTCAAATGCAATTCTCTGATTTGCCAAAGCCGAAGAACTCAATTCCTTTATTATTTTTTTATTTTAAAATATTTTTCTTTACTTTTAAAATGTTTATTTTTGAGAGTGCTCAAGCAGTGGGGAGGGGCTGAGAGGGGGGGACAGCAGATCTGAAGCATGCTCCGCACCGAGAACAGCGAGACTGACGTGGGCTCAAACTCACGAACCGTGAGATCATGACCTGAGCCAGAGTCGGATGCTCCACTGACTGAGCTACCCAGACACCCTTGGTTTCTTTTTTTTTTTTTTTTTTTTTTTTTTTGAGAGAGAGCATGCAAGTGAGGGAGGGACAGAGAGAGAGGGAGAGCATCCCAAGCAGGCTCCACGCTCTCATCCCAGAGCCCAGTGTAAGGATCAATTCCGAACCATGAGATCGTCACCTGAGCAGAAACCCAGAGTTGGACACTCAACCAGCCGAGCCATCCAGGGGCCCCAAGAACGCAATTCTGGATTACAGAGACACTCAGGCCATGCCACAAACCCTGCACAAACCGGGTTTTTGTGTTCAAGTCCCATACTTCTATTGTGGAGTTTTTTCTTATTGTTTGGCCCTTGGAATTTCCTTCTCTTGGGAGCTCAGCTGTGCATGTAAAAGGATGTCCTTTATCTCACTTTTGAAGCAGAAGGGTTTTCAGATAATCAGTCATTATTACTGGAATTAAAAGCCTCAATTTGGAGCCAATATCTTACCCATTCCTTTGCGTCTGCTCTTACGCAGGTCTAACTTGGCATGTTGCCACATTAAGTATGCTTATCCAGGAGTAAATGCTGCCTGCTGTTTCCTTAGTGCAGCCAACGGTTCCATTTGCTAATCTTTTGAATAAAAATTTCTGTGATGAATCTTGTTTGTTTCATGGACTGATTTGAAGTAGCTTGTCTTTTTCTCTGGTTAGAAATAATCTTTGAAAAAGAATTAAAGAAATAAATACAGCCTCCCTCCCAGATTCCCAGTGTATTTCTCAGCTATCATTGGCTGATTTGTTCTTGTCTAATTTCTGGCAGTTTTTATATTAATACTTTAAGAAATTCTTTTTTTTTTTAATTTTGAGAGAGCGTGTGTATACAAGTGTGAGTGGGGACAGAGAGAATCCCAAGCAGGCTCTGCGCTGTCAGTACAGAGCCCGACACAGGGCTCCATCTCACAACTGTGAGATCATGACCTGAGCTGAGGTCAAGAGTCAGACGCTTAGCCGACTGAGCCACCCACCTGTCCCCACAAACTATATTGTTACTGCTTAGAAAAGAAACTCTCTTTTGTACATTATTATTTTTTTAATGCTTATTTTTGAGAGAGAGAGCAAGCACAAGCACAGGCGGGGGAGGGGCAGAGATAGAGGGGCACAGAGGATCCAAAGCAGGCTGTGTAGGGACAGCAGAGAGCCCAGTGTGGGACTCGAACTTGCAAACCATGATGAGATTGTGACCTGAGCCGAAGTCAGATGCTTAACTGACTGAGCCACCCAGGTGCCCTTTTTTGTACATTATGAAAGCTATGAAGATTTCTCTTAATTTGGCAGTATACTGAAGGTTTTATTATGGAGCCTTTTATTTCTTTTAGTTTTTAGATTCTCCAAAAAATATTTTCATTTTTTTATATTATAGTGTGCAACATGAATTTGAATGCAGTTTTTAACAATGAAAGATTATTACAGTTGAAATTTTATCTCATTATTTCTAAAATGCTTTACTATGTTTTCTTCCGTTCTAGTTAAAGAGAATAGAAGTCCCAGAAGTATGAGTCAGTAATCATTTTTGAGGCAGAGAATTTCTAGAATTGGCATAATTATACATTGTTTTGTGATATTTTTGGTATATAGTAAATAGTTTGTCTTTAAATGTTCTCAAAGAACATGTGTTTTAGTTCTGAATCTCCTGTTAAAAATTTATCTTGAACCTTTGTACTTGGAATACAGAGATTTGTTTCACTATTCTCATTTTTAACTACCTTTTCTCATATTGTCTCAGGACTGTTAATGTCAAACTGCCGCTTGGTTACATAAGCTTTTGCTTATATAATATATATATATATATATATAATATATGTAATATATATAATAGAGTGCTCATAGTTAGATATTTTGTTTCAGTATTTGCTTCCAATGGAGAAATGTGGGGTCTGTACATTTTGTTTGCATTTTTTATGTTATATTTATCCACAAATTTACATATACTTTGATATTTAGGGAAATAACTTTCATTTATGTTTTTTAAAAATACATTTGTAAGGTGACCTATTTAAAACTACTGGTTTGATTTTAACATGATTATATACCTTTTGCATATAATTAAGTCGAAGCAAGTAATACTGGCTTTCTGCTTTGCATCGTTTCTGAACTTTTGCTCTCTGATAGTGTGGTAATAGCTGTTTTCACCCACCCCAACTACTTGGTCCTGTTGAAACTCTCCCTTCAATAATTGGTCATCCTGCTCTTCAGTACATAGTCTTCTTCAAATTCTGTACGCCATTTGTAAGTTTTCTGAAACTTTGAGCCTAGGGAAGGAAAGGGGTTTCTTGTGGATTTGCTGGTAAATAAACCCAACCTACCATCATCAGTTGGGTGTGAGATAGTTTAGTTACATACGTTTATATGAAGTAAACTCTTTTTTAAGCTCTTTCTGTAAACATTTACTTTTAGCAGAGCTGTTTGCAGAATTTCCTTGGAGTCTGGGCCATTACCATCTCTCCATTATTTGTACCCTCTCTTCTGGGTCTTTACTTGTGCAAGTTCCTGTTCTTGAGAGCCTTGTTCATGTGGCATCAGATGTTGTAAGTCTGTCCATTTTCAGATACTGTGTAGTCAGTACTGTGATTTGTCAAGAGTTGCTGTATCATTGCAGCCTTTATTATATTAGTCTTCAAAAAATGGATTAACCGTTCTTTCAGTTTGGCTTGTGACTTTCTAGTTCAGGATTCTGAGTGTTTTCTGTTCCCAGCTGCATAGCCGTTTTTGCCCCTCAAAACTCTTTCATTTGCCCTATACCTTAACACATTCTTAGAATTTATCGTTACCTGTTTCTACTAAATACAGTTTAAACCTGAAAATAATACTCCATGCTTTGATATGTGGACTCAAGGTCTTAGTTGAAATGTGGGGGAAAGTTCAACATTTAATTGGACAATGCGGTATTGTGACTCTTAGATATATCGGGTCATTCACGTGACCAGAATAGATTTCACATCTTCAGTTGGCGTTTGCCCACACACAGTTCCTGGCTCAGAGTTCCCCAAACCCATGGAATTTCTTACGTGGTGAGAATGATAAAGCAGTCTTTTGTTATGTTAGTGACACCTAAAGGTGGTTGTGAAGAGCTCTAGCCCTGTCCTTAGAGGGTTGGAAGTTCAGTCCCACCGCATCCCTGACCTTGGGGGAGGGGGAAGTGGCTGTAAATTTAATCTGTGGCCAGTGGCCAATGATTCACTCACCAGGACCTATGTAATGGAGCCTCCGTAAAAACACAGAAGACCAAGCTCACAGATTCCGTCCGGGCTGATGGTGCTCTGGGAGAGGGTATAGGAGCTTCCCCCCTCCGTCCCCCACCCTGTGCGCTCTTCCATCTGGCTCTTCCTGAGTTCTAGCTCTTTATGATAAACTAGTTTAGCAAGTAAAATGTTTCTGTGAGCTGCTCTAGCGAATTAATGTAACCGAAGGAGGGGGTTTTGGGGGGACCTTCTGATTCACAGCCAGTTGTTGAGCAGCACAGGTCACAACCCGGAATCACGGTTGGTGTCCTTAGTCGGAGGTCAGAGGCACCGGGCTGTGTGTGACTAGTGCCTCATGGAGGAGGGGCCTGCAGTCTGCTAGGACCTAACCCTTAACCTGTGGAGTCCGACGCCATCTCTGCACACACAGGGTCCCGAGTGAGTGAAGTCTTGCACACCTGCTGGTGTCTGAGAATTGCTTCCTGGTGTGGGGGGACCAGTTTAGAGGAGGATCCACCTAAATTGTCACCTTTTTGTGTAATGAAGTGTAAGGTTAGCAGTACTTCTTAAATGACAGGAACCATTCCGGGGGGGGGGGGGGTCTGATACTACTGTGAAAATATTTGTGGGCCTTGGTAAGAAGCGTAATGTTAAGAAAGCCCGGCCAGTTCTCTGCCTCACTTTCTACATTGTCCTTATTATATGCCAACAACGCTCTTCTTTCCTTCTTAGTGGAAGAGAAGATCAGCACGCACCTCCTCCTTGGCATGTGCCTAGACACCTATGCCCGCTACCTTCTGTTCTCCAAGCAGCCGGCGCAGGCGCAGAGGATGTATGAAAAAGCTTTGCAGATTTCTGAAGAAGTACTAGGAGAGAGACACCCACAGGTAAGGGAGGAAAGCAGGAAAGCAGAGGGAAACTGTAAGACAGAGGCTTCAGGATTTCGGTGTGAAACACCACCTCGCTGGGGACAGATCAGCAGCAGATGGTACCAGGTGTTCCCTCCTCCGCCCGCCCGCCCCCAGCTACTTGTTTCCGAAAGTGCTTGGGGGGACACCTGGCCGGCTCAGTCAATAGAGCACATGACTCTTCGTCTTTAGGTCGAGAGTTTGAGTCCCACATTGGGCATTACTTAAAAAAGGATTTGAGACCCTTGATCAGTTATCCAGAGCATTCCGCATGCATTTTGGTTCACCAGCAGAGCAGCCTTTATAAAAGGTAGGTCTGACCAGGCGCCCACAAGCTTCCAGGCCTTCAGGGTACACATCAACAGTATTTGGTAATAGTGAACCTTAGAATCTTAAGAGGAACAGGTCAATATATGAAGATTCTTGCCTCCCTCACCCCACAGGTAAAATGCCAGGGGAAGTGGGAAACAAGGAAGGAGAGAGGGACTGCATTACAAAGTCAAAACCACTGGCACGTGCAGAGCTGTGAGAACAGTGAGCACATTGAATGGACATCCATTTGTCTTTCTCATCTCTCGAATTAAATGTTAGGGGGAAGAACTGGCTCACTTGGCAGAGTGCTTGGTACCCCCAGCACAGGACACAGACCTCTCCGCTGGGAGACCGAACATGTCCCAAGGCTCGGGTTGATGGGCAGGCGAGTTAGTGGGCTGTGAGCTCTCTTCGGGAAAGGGACTTAGGTTAGAGTCCCCCTTAGGAATGTCACTGAGGAATAAGACAGACTTGGAATTCAAATCACCAAGTGCTAGAACTGAGGGGAAGAGGTAGGGTCTGCTTCTCTTAGTACCAAAATTTTAAAAACTCTTAATGGGAATCCTCCAAAATCAGTAATATCGGTAGTTCTTCTCGATGAGTCAGAGTCACCAGTAGAAATGACATTAAATAAAGTCCTGGAGGCTGACTTCTCTGGATTGCCAGACCTTCTAAAGCTTGTTGCAGCTTCATCTTGCGATTATTTTTTCTTGGTGCTTCTAACTTGATAATTATATTAATAAGTACTACCCTCTTCCCCACTCAGTAGATCTGTATGGATCCCCGAGAGCTGACCAGAGGCCGGCCCCTGTCCAGCGTGAGCGATAAATGTGCCGGCTTGTTACAGGCCACGGGCTCGCTGTCTGTGGCTCGTGCTAGGAAACATGAACTGCTAAGCAAATCTTCAGTTTACCGAGCTCCAAATTAAGATGAAATCTGTGTGGCTGTTTTTTCTTTTGTGCACAGACCATCGTGCTGCTGAGCGACCTGGCCACCACCCTGGACGCACAGGGCCGCTTTGACGAGGCCTGTGTGTATGTGCAGAAGGCCTCCGACCTGGCGAGACAGATAGAACATCCTGAGCTACACATGCTGCTCACTAACCTCGCTGCGATTCTGATGCACAGAGGTAGGGGCAGCGGGAGCCTGCCGGAGGGAAGGGGTCCTCGGTCTGTGCGGCTGTGAAGTGGTTGCAGGAGGGCAAGGGGCTCGGGATTCAGAGGCTGGCTGGCTGTGCTAGAAAGGACGTGTGTTCGGTTGAAGTACCTTTGTGTTCAGTTCACGTAACCTGTGTCGTGCTGCGCTGGCCTGCTGAACACACGGAGCCGGAGGAACCTGGGGCGCCCCGCGGCGGGCCCCCGCCCTCGCCAGCTCCCAGCCTCTCCCTTAATGAGCACACGGCAGGTTAGACCTGACCTGGCACCAGCGCTTGCTCTTCAGAATCTTTCGGAATCACTTTGAAAACCTACATTTGTCTTTACTCTCCCTTCTCTCCGGGTTGTAGAGCGATACGCACAAGCAAAAGAGATCTACCAGGAGGCGCTGAAGCAAGCAGAGCTGAAAAGAGACGAGGTTTCTATTCAGCACATCAGGGAAGAGCTGGCCGAGCTGTCAAGGAAAAGTAGACCTTTCACTTAATTTTACGAAGTGCTAAATCCCTTTTCGTTGTAGGGAATTTTAAGTAACAGTGGTTCTTCCAGTCTCAGTGGCACCCAAATCAGTGGCTTAAACCCTTTCTCCTCGATACTCACGTCTCGTCAGTTAGCTGTGGTGAAGGACAAGTTGTGCGTGCTGCCGCTTTTGTTCTTTAAAGGAAAGACGACTCCCCCCCCCCCCCCCCGGCTGATTTTGACCTCTAAGGACAGATGTCAAGTGATGCTTTCCGTCGTAACGTGTGGTGTGGTGCTGTCCGTGCTGGTCTCCGTGTGCCTGTAGGTGGGGAGGGGCCCGCTGGCCTCTGAGGCGGTTGTGTGTGCTGATTGAGCCAGGCATTTCTACCCTACGGTTTTGGTCCATTGGTTTGCTACCCTCTTATTTATTTTATCAGTATTTGGAAGAGCAGACTACCTGCCTCATGGCAGAGGGGGATTGTTGTGAGTTATATTTCTTATCTATTTCCTGAAGCTCAGTGTGGGACCTGACACGTAACAGAGCAGAAGTATGGTCTTGGTTTGTGCCAGCGCCCAGCATGAAGTTTTAAAGTAGGAAGTAGGCCCTTGAAAATATATCCATTTGATTATACATCAGAGTAAACTGTATGTTTTCTATCTGGTTCTACACGACTGTGATGGGGGAAGGAATGAGAGGAACGCTGGGCAGAGCCGTCTGAGGGCTCCGCTGCCTTTGCAGCCCGGGTCCCTGAGCAGAGCCCTCTGCACGTGCCCAGGCTGCACCCCCCGAACCTGCTGTCTCAGGGCCGGGCCTGACAGGTGTGAGATGTAAAATCTCCCCCGCAGTTCTCGTATGTACTGCTTGTGCAGGGGAGGATCACAGGTCTGGGTCTCGGTGTCCTCATCTGTGAGCAGGGAACGAATGGCATTCTCTCGTAGTCCTGGGAGAACGTTTTTTGTCAGGTGACCCTAAATGAATAGACTACTGTGCTGAAAGAGCCTTACCACACTGCCTCGAAGGTACCAAGTATGTCCATACAGGACAGGGGGTGGACGTGTTTACTCAGGTGTGTTGCCGAGAGCCCCTGGCCTGGGGAGGAGGCAGTTTCTGTAGGTGCCATGAAGGAACACTGTTACTGCTGGTAAGCCGGTGGGGGTGGGGGTGTGAGCGGGAACGGTGAACAGATATTTTTGTTTCTGTGTACATATTATTGGAAGAATCCTTTCATAATAAACTAGAGACTCTACAACAACATTGTATGTATTCCGTAATCTTTGAGTTTCTCATAAAAAAATAACTTACTGAAGAAAAACAAAATAGTAGAAATCCTGAGGTCCGGATCCTCAAGGATTAGACTAAAATATGAATTTTGTATTTTGCAGATGTAAATTGCTTTCTGCCTGAGCTCATCTCTTACCACCCAGCTAGCTCCTTTCATCGATTCTAATGAGAAACTAGAATATAAATCAGATTGAGTTTCAGTGCGACCCAGTCTTAATTTATTGGTTGGTGATTTTTTAAAAAATTACTGTCAACTAGTCGACTACTCACCTGCATGGAAAATGATTTTGCTTTTTCACAGTTGCAGGGGTTACTGAAAGTTAGGATTGACCCTCCAGTCTTTATTTAAGAATTTTCAATCCTTCACAGTGATTCCGCTCCTGTCCCGGTGCTGGAAAAACCGTGGGTGTTTTCAGAGAGACCGTCTCTTCATGTGGGTGTCTCCACGAAAGTTCACTTGCACAGTTGTAAAACAGGGTAGCAGAGCAGGAGGGCAGACCCCTTTGCTGACTGGTCTGAATTTAAAAGTAAAATGTTAAAAACAGCGTATTTTAAACTTTTGAACTATGTCACCAGAGTTTTCAGGGCATAAATATTTTTTAAAAACGGAACCTGCGTACTAAAGTTAAAGCATTACGGAACTTCCAGTGATAAACGCGCTGGAGACTGGCGGTCAGAATGCGGCTATGAACAGTATCGGGAAGACCTTAATTTAGATCCGGGGTGCTAAAAAATAACCATGCAGGAGGATGCAGCTTCAGAACCCTGAAGTCTCAGCCTTGGTTCCAGCGGACTTCAAGTCCTCAGTCACTGGCGAGGCTCTGCCGTTTCAGTCCTGCCCAGGTGGACGTCCTCCCTCCCCGACGGTTTGCTCCATAGGTAAGCCCACGGGAGTTCTGTCCTCTCGTTGTTCTCAACTACGACATGGTCCTGGAACTTCTCTCCGGTTCTGAGCTCCAGGTGATGGTGGATGGCATAGGAATCCCACGCGCTGTGAGGAGGGGTCGAGGGGGGAGTGGCACTGGCTGTCAGGTCCGCAGGGACAGCTGCCCCAGTAACAAGCTAGGCTCTGAGCCGACTGATCTCAAAGGCTGTTCAGGACCTTCAGGGTCATGGAAAAATACCATCATCATCTCTCTTGGGTCAGCTGACACACTAAATTATTAAATCTCAGATATTACCAGCAGCAGAAAACTGTTAGGTAGGACGTAGTTACGGTTTTTCGTGCCAGCGTTCCAAGTGGAAGGAATCTGATCGCTAAACCTCTCAAGTTTACTGTGAGGCCCTCTCTCAGGTCTACAAGAGTAGAACGGTAGCAGGAGTGAAGGCCTTAACCACGTGGGCAGGGGACTGAGCCTGTGTCCTCATGGTTAAAATCGGGATTAGATACCAGCGCTAAGGGCAATGCGAGCATCTCGTTACGAAGGAGGCGCTCACTCAGTGGTTCCGATACACCTGCTTTCTTCAGAGGCTTGCATGCTTTAACAAGTTGAAATCTACTTAGAAGTCCATAAAGTGCTCACGGGTATCATCCTGAGAGACCTCTGCCTCTCCTCTTTCTTGAAATCTTCAGTGGCATCCTTTTAAAACGGTCAGTGTCCACGTGCCACTCAGGGCTTCTGCAGCGCGGTGCTCAAGTTGTTAAAACAACTCCCAGTTCAGCAAGCAATCATCCAGGGTGAAACTGATCCCCCCTCTTGAGATTCGGTGAAAAGATTCACCAGTAGACTCTTGCCTAGGAGGAATCGGAAGGAGAGTAAGCACGGGCACGTGGCAGAGGGCAAGTGAGGCTTCCGGAGACGCTCCAGGCGAACCTGAGAGTCCGGGGTCTGTAGGGGTCGTTACCTTCTCGCTCCCCCAGCGTACAGAGCAACCCACTCTGAAACCTGACACATCAAGAGCCTTGAATCACACAGGATCTAGGTGGCTGTGGACAGGGAAGTCCAATTTATTTAGAAACAAAAGCTCTGTTGGGCTGCATCAAATGCAGGAGAAAAAGAATACTTAGGGCCAGTGTGCATAACAGTGAGGTATGCCTCAAATAAGCCTTTTTTTTTTTTTAACTTTAAAAACTGAACTATAACATACCCATGCAGTAATATTTTTCAGTGCTACTAATTTAAAAAAAAAATTAAAGCCTGCACTGGAAATTGACAGTATGGCAGAATTTTGTTTCTCCTACCTTTGACCCAAATACGAAATGTACAGATTTTATTCAAGGTCTGTGTTAAAAATCTAAACATTTCCACAAGATTTTAAACATCACTGGAAATCTGGATTTAGAGGAAACAAAACTGGATAGAGCACAATGCCCGTGACAGCCGACATTATGTACCTGGGCTGTGGGAGGGGGTTGAGAAGGCAAGGGTTAAAAAGAAGGTGCGCGTTTTGTTTTAAATTACCCCAGAGGCGATGCGCTGATTTGAACATAAGCACGCCAGATACTACAGCAAGGGGAAACACTGCAAAAAGGTAATCTATTTACAGAAGAGTGATTTAAAGACATTATGGTTTTCTTTACAGATGTAAGAACAGGAATTGTCCACTTTTTAAAAACTCTACATTTCAACCCTCCACTATTATAATCCATCGAACTGCCTGTGTCAGAGGCAGTGCCCCCTCCCATCCCTCCCCCTATCTGACTCTCCAAATAAATTTCCATCATTTCTTCATCAGCCATGGTCCAGGCTCTCCCGAAAAGTCTCTGGGCACAAGTCCTAGGATGACAGTCTTTGGCCCTGCCGTTAGAAACAAAACCGCCAGGAGCGAGAGCCCCTGCCCCACCCCCTGGCCCCAGCAGGACCCTCTCGTCGGCCGCTCAGTCGTCACTGTCCGACAGCGTCTCGTACTGCGCGGAGAGCAGCGGGGCGGGCTCTCGCTCCCAGATCCTGCTCTGCTGGTGAGGAGCCGCCGGGTTCACCGAGGAGGGGGCGCATGCGATCGGGGTGGGCGGCGTGCTGCTGAGCATCCGCATAGTCAGAGGGTTGTACGGAAACTGCGTCGAGCCTGACAAAAGAAACATTGTTTTCACTGTCATGAGCACAGCTGCTGTTCCACACAACTCCCGCAGGGGGAGGAAGACATGCTTACTCTATGAACTGGTCTTGTGACCCCAAGAGTAAAATGAAACACGAAGGGCGAGGGTTTCACGATGCAGAGCGGAGCCTGCAGTGAGGCACCAGTAAGGGAGAGTCTAGAAGGGACGAATGACACGGGTAAGCGCAGCTTAGGGTCGCTGAGTCCAGAAATGAAAGCTCAGGGCTGAACCTTCCGTGAGTTCTAGAACCAGGTGTTTCTGTGGAGAGTCCAAGTAGAACCACTGCATATGAAGTTCAGAGAGTCTGGTTACATCAAGAACTTTTGGACTCTCAAAGATAAATGCAGCAGTACCTGCTCAGGGGACAAGGAATTTCAGGCCACAGGGCAGCAGGCTGCCGGTCATCTGCTGGGTCTCACTGGGCAGCTTAAAAGGTACAAGATGTGGAAGAGGGGTACGTGAGCCTACAACAGCACTGCTACCGCCTGCCACTTTCTAGATTGGCTCATTGTCCCCAGAAAGCCTTTTATAGCTTAAGAAACCCTAAAAAAACAGGAAAATACCATTTTATCAATTTATCAAGTAATTAATTTCACAAATTAAAGTCCTTCCCTAAGAGGCAGGAGAGGAAACAATGACTGGTTTAGGTTAGAAGTTGTCAAACTAGAACACAGTCACTGCACGTGATGGGAGTTTGGGGAAGCAAAGGATTTCCGTTACGCGGACAGAATATCCCTGGGAAACCGAGATCCGTATAAATAAGGGGGGAGCACGTTTCCGATAGTTCTTAACTCCTAAAAGATGCCTTAGAATTCTCTGAGACCCTTAAATCTACACCAGACAAGCCCGTTTTATTTAAACAACAACGAAGGAGAGTCTTTTCCCTTTCAAGACAACCATCAGCGTGGTTACTAGGTTTGAGAAGAAAGCTTACAAGCAAACACAAAAAGGAAAACATTCGTAAATGTCCTAGAACATGGTTTTTCATCAGTTTGTAGAAGTGAGCCTTCAACAGAGATGAATTTTTACACTATTTCCATTTCTTACTTTGATTTCTTAGTATTTCCCTAAGAACCTTCTCTAAAAATGTCTGTAGAGAAGCTAAGGGTGAGGCCTGGGAGGGGCCCTTCACGTACAGGTGTCGCTTATGGAAAAGCTGAAATCAGACTTCGCGGCTTTGCACAGGGCAGGTGCTGGCTCTCCCAGCACACAGAAGTGGAGATTCTGTTCATGGTAGTCGGACCCTGCACTCTGAATTTTCAAGATTCCATGCATTCAGTGTGTTTTGGAAAGTGGAATCCTACTGATAACAATAACGGAAGTTGAGCTTTCCAAAGCTGCTGAGCTTAGAAGCACTAGCCAAGGCTCTGACAAAAAGTACTTTACGACTCCTTTCCAGCAGTAAGTTCCTCACCTGTTGAGGAGGGCCTGTCTTCCCAGGCCCACCCTGGTGTCTGCCTGTGGTAATCCCCTTCTGAATGTACAGAGGAGACGGAAGAGGGCCTTTCAGTTCCTAAGTAGCCTTGCCCAGGGATGGGAGATTTAGATTTCCTGCTGTTTGACTTGCTGATCAGCTTTGGTTTGCAAACTCCTCCTAAAAGTGAAATAAATTAACTCTTGACATATAGTAATTATGCTCTCAACTTACAAACGTACCCAAGTGCTGATGGGTTAATACACTGCTGAGAGAGAGCAGGAGGATGGAGGCAGCACGAAGAACCCAGATCCTAGGACCCAGTGAATCAAAGTTAGTAGGTAAAAGCCAGAATTTATTTGTAGCAACTAAAGCAAAAGGGGTATATCCTCATGCCATGACCTTGAAAAACATGGAACCAAGGAAATTATATTTCTGGAACATCATTTATTTCCTGGTCTTGGAGCACAGAAACTGCTATGGAAATTAAAGCAGGCTGATGAAAATCTTAACTCCTCACTAACTACCTCCTTGCCCATCAGTTTAGAGAGAAGCGGAGAAGCATATACACCACCCCAAGGAAATTTTATGTCAAGAGAAAAAAAGTGTGGGCCAGAAACCCCTTCGTGGCCATGCTCCTCGTCCCCAGAAGAAGCTCGGCAAGTCTTGCTGGCCCTGTTGCTCCAGGCTCCGGTGGACAGAAGCTCACAGGAGTGGGAGCCCCTGATGGGGCCCTGGAACAGAATGTGGAAACGAAGTCTGGAGAGAGCAGAGCCCAGGTGAGCAGCAGGTGTGCGCCTCGGGCCCTGCAGAAGCGCTCCCCCCGCCCGAGCCCCACAGCGCCCAGAACAAAGTGGGTGGGAGGCCGCTGGAACTGTCTGCGCAGAGAAGCGAGGCGGGTCCCTGATGGTCAGGAAGAGAACAGAATGGGACAAAGGGAAACGATGCTTCCGAAAGAAAAACTTCAAAACACAAAGCCAGTTTGAACGCCTTTTGTAAAGAATAGATCATCATCATAAGGTTGAGGTGAAAAGCTTAGCAAACAAAATACAGCAAGGATCAGAACACACACGACAAAAAGGGCATTAGTACAAAAGGAAATGTGAGCTACAGTAAAAGGGACAGAGACCAAGAGGACTGAAATAACTCGGAGTAACAAATCCGGAGGACAAAGACTGGCAACAATGTAATTATGTTTTTGAGATGAAAAGCCCAACAAAAGAGGCAAAATAGTAGAATGTTCACAGGAGTGTAGAAATCAGCCTGCAGATGCACACGGCCTCCCTGCGGTCAGGAAAGTGACACAGAACGAACACGGACACACTAACTTGTTAGACTGAGGCAAAGAGGCTTCTTCGGGGAGATAAAACTGTCACCTGCCAAAAAGGGGGGCGTCTGGCCTTACTCTTACACGGCTATCGATGCTGGGGGTGGGGGGATGGAATAGTGTCTATGGGCTGTTTCGAGAAAGGTGCTACGTTGTCACTTCCGGTATCAAGGCAGCCAGAAGACATTCTTGAGCCGGCACAGTCTGAGGACAGCAGCCTCAGAGAAAAGGGAGTGTGAGAACCATACCGGACAGAAATGTCACAACAGAAGGGTTACGTGACGGGGATCACTCGTGTCACCACCAATGTTATCACTGTCAAATACACAGTTAATACAAATCAGGAGGTGGGAGCAGAGAGGGGAAGACAGCACTCCAGCTCCCGAGCAGGCAATGAATCCACATGGCCCTAAAATGTACACAGAGTGTAAGTAAATAAAAACCTCAGATCTCTCTGGTCCTTGTAACCTTAGTGAGATCTTTTGCTTGAGAAAAAGCCCTAAACTAAACCCGGAACACCAATGACCTACCGGTAAGTTTTTCGGCATAAGAGATCCTAGTTCCCAAAGATTAAGAAAAAGGGGTTTCAGAGCCTAGAGTCACGGTCTTTTGTGTGCTTGCTTTTACCAGGACACACGAATGAATGGCTCTGACGTCTGTCCTTTCCGTCTGTGCAGACACTCAGAAGGATGCTTCTCAGACAAGAACAGTAGCTTTCTGGATGATGTGATCTGAAGGGTTTTTTTTTCCTTTACTCTTTCTTCTATGGCTTACAATTCTGCTGAGCCTGTCCTTTTTGTTACAATAGAAAGTCCCTTTTATTCAAAAGCAGAAAGGCCCTGCACTAGTAGTATAGTTAAAACACGTCGCTCCAGATAAGGACTAGATGCAAACAAAAAAAACAGCACCGGGAAAGGCGACATTCAGCATAGAAATCTCCGTCCTTTTAAAACTTGTGTTCATGTTACTAAAATGTCTAAGGGGTCAAGAGTGGACGCTGGGAGCACAGGAGATGGAATGTGTTGGGGACGCAACACAACTTGGAAATAGAAAGGCAGCAGCAGGGCACAGGAATGAACACTTTACCTGAATGAGGGGATGGGCCCCCTTCCTCTCTGCGGGTCTCCCCACTGGTCACAACGGAGGTGCTGGCGCCACTGGGCACCACGCCAACGGGCTGGGACATAACGACTCCGTGCTCCTCAACCTTGTCATCAAAGCTTCCCATGAGCGCCTTCCGGATGATGTCTTCCAGCCCGAGGTTACTGGCAGGATCAGCGAAAGAATGACCTCTAGAGCTAACTGAGCCTGAAAGAGACCAGCACGCCCTTTCTGCTTATTTCTGAAAAGCAGAGGAGACAGGCGAGGGGACTCCAGGGGACACACAGCCCCGGCGGCTGCCTGCAACACTGCAGGAGCCCACGCGGGCGTGCCCGAATCCCTCCCCCAGCAAACTTCGCTTTTCTCTGCTAAATGAATTGGTCAGCCCCTTTTTTCCCCTTTTCAGCTCCCTAGTTCCTACGCTCTTCTTTAGTGGTTTTGATGGTCTTTGTTCATGTATCTGCAGCAAGTGTTTAGTGATCTCAACTCCCTTTTCACTGCTGCTTTCTCCCCCTGCCTGTGTTTCTGCAGACTGGAGCAGTGCCCGGGTGTGCAGGCGTGCTGCGGGGGCGGAGGGCGGGGGGACTGGCTGCTCCCACACACCACCTTCATACTGGCAAATGTGCTTCAAACCTTACCTGACGTCGTGACTGCTGGCAGGTTAAAGATCTCAGTTCCTGGCTGTGCAGCTGCTGTATTTAAACAAACATTCAAGTTAACGGAGATGTGATGATCATGTAAACTGAAAGAATAAGGTCTCAAAATCCTACAATGAAATTAACCTTTTTATTTCCCATGATCGCAACCTTGTTTTTAATCAGTTATAATTATTTATAATATATATATAATATAATTATAATCAGTTAATAATTATTTAAAAAATAAATCAGGCAATAAAAAATTGGATGAGGTGGGAAAATCTGAACAGGACTCATGTGCCCAGAGGACAAGAGCATTTGCACTGCTGGAGAACAGCAATAGGAGAGGGTCCAGTGGGCCAGGGAAGAGGCGTGGCCTCTGGGCTGAGCCCCGGGAAGGCCGGCTGCTCGAGGCCCCGCCGTGGGTGGGCTTCACCACCACGCTTCACGGGGAGCAACTCCCACAGGCACAAGATGAGCCCTCAATTTGTCATTTGCGCGGTTTTTGTGACAACAGGTGAAACAGCCTGGGAACTACCTATAAAGCATCGAGACTGAAGTGGAAGGAATCTGGGAAAGTAAAGGGTGTTTGCACCATAACTTCAACTTGCTGCCGAGAACTCAGAAGAGAAGAGGGCAGCAGGGTGGGAGCTCTGGGGGCGTCCGCGGCAGGGGGGACTCTTCCTGGAGAAGAGGCCGCGCTCTGAAGCCGGGCTGCGTGTGCTGGAAACTACCTTCCTGCATGAGGGCGACTTTAAACTGGCAACAGGAGGAGGAGAAGAATCTCCAGGAAGAACTATATAAACCAGTGACTGTCCCCACTCGTGGGTCAGGTGACCCTTGCGGTAAATAAACAATCTGAAAAAGTACAAAGTGACGAATATAGACATTTGTGGAATAGGATTCCTTCATTCACTTGATAAGCATGTATTTAGCAGTTATCTGCTTAAATCATAATAAAATCACCTTCTTACTGATCAAAGTGGTCAGATAAAGACGATTTCATATTTTTCAACCAATGAGAACACTACAATCCTGTATGTTACCTCTGGAGTTTACCATCAGAGGCCGTCAGGACAGAAGCACCTGCACGCCTCAGGAAAAGTGTCAACTTCGAATCCTGGGGCCTGTGGCTCACATGCTCAACAAGCACTCCAGGGACGAGGACAGTGACTCAAGTGTGAGGACCCCTGGCTAAAACAGGTGGGCACATATGTGAGAGAATGGGGAGACCGACTCGACAAGAAGAGGTGCAGAGGGAGGGCAGCCGGTGGAGCCACAGTGAAAGGAGGTGTGGCCACGAAGGAGGGACAAGGCGCTTCTCTGTTGGAGAGGTAGGATGTGAGTTCCTTTTTAGACATTTGAGAAGCCAAATACGCAAGAAGACACGAGGTCCTCGAAGACACCTGAGTAAAGCTTCATAGAAAAGGCTGAACTCTACTCTGGATACAAGCCCCGGAGTGTCCAGCCCACCATTTGAACCCCCGGAGCGGGTGAGAGGGTTCAGAGGCTCTGGTGCGTGAGGAAGAGCGCTGGGAAAACCGTTCCAGGGCCAGCAGGGCCAGACCGAGCTGCTAAGCAGATACAAGAAATGTCCAGAGCAGAAGAGAAAAAGAACATAGTATCTGAAAGCCAAGAGAAGAGACTATTTGGAGAAGGGGAAAATGGGTTACGGGAGATCAAATAAAGTCAGTTTAAAAGCCTTGCAGTGTTTTTAGAACGAAATCACTGATGTCCTTGGCGGGACGGCTGAATCGAGCCCCCGAGGTGGGAAAAGTGGTCTTGGACGCTGACGGCTTTGAGGTCTTGGTTCTACTTCCTGGGGAGGCCTGGCTCCCGGGGGACCCGTCAGCCCACTGCTTCCTTAATACAATTCCTGAACTGTCCCTTTCCACAACCGAAAAGAGTTCTGGGGATCAAAAAAAAAAAAATCCCCAAGTGATTTTGTTCACACTCGCATTTCATCCTGTTAAAGTTGGGGACTTGCTTCGTTATACACTGTCAGCGTGGAGCCCATCTGTCATTCTAAAAGTGTCCAACACCACACCCTGCTCAATAAACAGTTGTTGAACAGATGAAAGAACGAGAGAGCCACTGCCTGAGGACACTAGAAGATAGAAGACAAACTGTAAAGTGGGCCTCGTCAGTCACTTGTGGCATTTTTCTGTCAATATTTTCCCCACTAAAATGAAGTGAGACCAAGGCCAGAGAGGATGAGCGCAAACCCCTCCACGAGGAAACACTTGGAAACTGGCTGCTCTCGATCCTGCAGGCCTCCACGCTCCCAGTCCTCTCCACCTTCGGAGAGAGTGTGAAGCGGAGAGCGCCGGGTTTTTATTGGTGACATCTGACACTCTGTAAATAACACAGGAAACCGGTGATGCGACAGAAAAATGTAATTATTTTTTAAAGAAAGGATATTGTTAGCCTGACAGCAGGGCTGGCTAATATTCTAAATGTTTATCTTTAAGAGAAAGTTCACAACAATAACTGACACCGGGCTCATCCTGTTTTCCTCTCCGATGTTCAACTTTTATTAATCACAAAGTGTCAGATCCAAACACACGTCCACCTGGCAGTTTGTAGTTCACAGCCCACCATCTCCTTTCTTTTGACAGGGTCGGGAGACTAGTAGGTCGTAGATCACAGAAATAAAGCAGACTGTGGCATCCCCAGATCCAACAGCTCTCGCTGCGTCACTGGAGGTACTTGAGGAAAAGACGGAGAAGCACGACTGAGCGATGGCTGAGTGCGGAGTGACAGGGCAGAGGGAGGCTCTGGGTAGCGCATGCGTATCAACCCCAAGGGAAGGTCTGGATGCCACAGAGCTTTTCCTACTGAGTATCGACCAGTGACGCGGGGGACAGTGCCGTGAGTACAGAACTGCTGGCAGCCAGGGAGCACACTACCAGAGGCGTGGAGTTGGCACGCCAGAGCGGGGCCACTGCACCGGTTATTAAGCCCCCCTCGGTCTCCTCATCTGCACGATGGAGACAATCACCCGTGTCGCGTGCAGGGCTGCGGCGAGGATTAAACGCGCCCGTACGTATTTACGAGTGCCCAGAGTCACGGAACTACGTAACTGTTTGCGGCCATTACTCTTGTTCTTCTGTTTTCACATGGTGCACTGATCGCATTTGCAGATGAATGCTGAATGACTGAACAGAGATCCAGAAAGACGCTGCTGGCGTAGGAAAAGTGACTCAGGCACACATGCGAACTTGGAGCTAGTGACTCCAAAAGTACAGCAAGGGAAAGGCAGGATCCAGAGCAGGAGCGCATCAGGAGACCCTGATATCTAGGCTCATAGTAGGTGCTCTATGTCCTAACTGCGGACTGGTTGCCAAACACCCTAATACAATCTAGGCTCCCCAAAAAGTGATGCCTTTGGGGCAGAGCATACCACACTACTCAGAACCTACTGAAAGGCTAAGCTAACGTGGTCTTCTGTGGAGGGACACTCACAACCAGCAGTGTGAACAGCTGATGACACAGGATGTTTACGGACAGAAGACTTGAAAGACACAATCGGTCTTCGAATGGCTGTGGAGTGGTCATGTGAGCCCAAATGGATAAAACTAAGACTGATGGCTAAAAAAAAAAACCCAAAAACTATGAAGAGCTATTCCAGACTCCCACTTGTTCAAAGAGAAAACGGACAGCTTCAGAAAGCAAGGTTTGCTCTCTAGCAGGCAATCTTCACGTACTGGCAGACGTTTGAGAAGAAACTTTAAGATCAAACGCAGTTGGACAGACACCTACAAGAGCCTTCAAGCTCAAGGATCGCGTGAGAAGCAACACCGGAGATACGATTATTACTGCAAGTTTTATTTGGGGATCCGTGAAAGAAATCCCACTTACCCATGTCAGAGTCACCTCCACCAGAGGAGTTCAACTTACGAAAAATCTCCTGCTTCTTTGATTTAACCATGGGCGACGTGTTCTCGAGCTTGGTGAAGAAGGAAGGCAAGTAGCTTATGCTCCCTGGCGAGCGGGAATCATTCCTGTGGGGACACCGTGATGCCTATTATGTCTGTTTCATCGTGTGCTAACCTGGGGGGCGTTCATAGAGCACGTGGGAAAACCCCCGCCCCCCAATCTTGTGTCTGTGGCTACAACCCTTCATCACATATGAGGACACAGATATTTAGCACACTCATAAAATTAGGGCTGTAATGGAGATAATCTAGGATGGGGACTCATAAAGAAGACTGAATAAGCAACCAGTGATGTTACCAGGAAGCTGTCTGCTTACCAGCACAGGCGCTGCTGTGTTTGTAGCTGCCACATAAACTGGGAACTACTCTCCCAGCAGAACTGCTATGAAGTACAAGAGGTTACAACTAAGAGCACGACTTGCCTATAAAACAGCAGGAGCTCATACCTAAGCAGTCAAAACTTGGGGCCTCGACAGAAGAACCAGGACGTAGAAAGAAAACCGCCTGTTAAATCACTGCACACCTCCCACCAGATGAGTCTCGTGTAAAGGATTCACAATCATCTGCAGCTTCCGGGTCTAACAACACATTTTAAAAACCCAAGTTTCCTTTAACCACGATGATCTAGCTAGAGCTGGAGAGGATAGCAAAGAACGAATGGAAGGCTACTGCTGACCTAATCTGGCCGAGTGCCAAAGAGAGACAAATACATGGTGGAAAATGAGCAGGATGTGGCCCCTGCCCTCAAAACAGTCACAAACTGAAGGAAAAACCTGTAAACATATAATTAAATTGAACAGCATCAGCTTTCTAAAAAATGGGTTTTCCTCATTTTGTTGAAAGGTACCAGTACCTGTTTGCTTGCCCGTGAATATAGACCATACATAAATAACTCAGAACACATTGTAAGAAATGCACTAGCAGTTTGGAGTGAGACCTGGGTTTAAAGCTGGAGCCTCCCTCTAACTGACCACGGTAACATCCTGGATTCGCCTCCTGGAGCATCACGGGAGGAGGGTGCTCTACACCAGGGAAACAGCACGCATAGGGACAGAAAGGAATTCAGAGCACCGTAAGCAGCTTGACATGGACACAGAGTGAGGTATGGGGGGGACGCGGCAGGAAAGCAGACGAGCAGCATGAACCTGCTCATAAAGGAACTCAGGGGCCAGCCTAGTGGCGGAGAGCCTGATTCCAGGAGTTCCAGACAAATCACTCTGGGGACAGTGGACCAGGCCAAATCAAAGGTTTCTAATCCAATTGGGAATAAAAACCAAGTAATTCACAGGGGTTGGGTTGGGGCTAGAAATAGGGAAGTAAAAGGACATAAAGCAGTTCAGTGAAGATGCTCATTAGGACCTCCCGTCCACAAGGTGTGGTGTCCGATCAGCACTCAAACAGGGCTTCAGCTGACCACGTGGACCAAAAAGTTTTCTTTTTTTTTTTTTTTTTAAAGATCTAGAGGGCTGCCTGGGTGGCTCAGTCGGTTAAGCGTCCAGCTTCGGCTCAGGTCATGATCTCACGGTTCGTGGGTTCGAGCCCCGCATTGGGCTCTGTGCTGACCTATAGCTCAGAGCCTGGAGCCTGCTTCAGATTCTGTATCTCCTTCTCTTTCTGACCCTCCCCTGCTCACACTGTCTCTCTCTGTCTCTCAAAAATAAATAAAAAAACATTAAAAAAAATTAAATGTGTATTAAGAAAAAAAGATCTAGAAAGGCTTAATTTCAAGAATAGTGAACAATTTTTTCTATAACCTGTTTAAATCGAACTTTTCCACTGAAATCCACTGGTATTAGATCACCAGGAAAACGGAGACTAGCCAGTCCAGGTTCCCTGACCAGGAACCCAAAGGGGAGAGAAGGCCCGGGGCAGGCACACACCTGACCCGGGGCGGCTGGCCTCACCTCTGCTCTGCGGGCTCTGCGCCTCTCTGCGACAGGAGCAGCACGCTGTCCTGTTTCTCGTGCACGACTGGAGCCTGGGGTGGGGAGATGGGCTCGTAGGACTCGGAAGGGATGTGACTCCTCTCTGGGGATTTTCCAGGCCTGGTATTGTAACATATAAAATATTAGACTGTGCTCCTGGGGCCTGCCTACAAATCACCCTAAACAGTCTGAAACCGGTTCATTCATTACGTCATTCAGGAGAAAGGAATAAAAGCCACTGGTTCATATCAGAAGAAAAGTTGCCTCAGATCTTCACTATATACCTGGTTACCAAAAGGTCAGTTGCCGCTGCTTTGTCCATGTCCGTGCACTGCTGGTGGCACATGACAACCCGGGATGGGCAGATCCGTGGGAGGTCAAGGTCATCGTGTGCTTCACCATCATACCCCACCATCCTGCTCTTGTTACTCCAGTGAGCCCTCCAGGCTTTGACCTCTCTGAGTCAGGCAACACTTAACGGGTCTTCCCCCATGAAGGTAAAAGATAAAGGACCAGAGTCCAAACTGAACCCTGAGTGCCTGTCAGACGGGTCATGACGGACTCCAGTTACCCCTGCTAGGGCTGAGCGATTCTCTGCGAGGTCCTGTCCTCCCTCTGGATACCATGTTGGTGAAGATAAAGCGTATAAAGATACTATTTAGACCAAAACGAGGTTTTGGCTTAGAGATTATTAAGAGTCACCTGTGACCTCTAAGTATAATTATATATAGGTATACGACCCGTCATTTCCTTTCCCAATCAATGCCATCCAAACAGGTGGCCTTTTTTTTTTTTTTTTTTTTTACTATTTTTCTTTTAGTTCTTTGGTAGTTACCTCTAAACTAAATACTATTATACTTTTCTTGATTTATCAAACTTGAAACTATCACCTCCTTTCTATGAAAGATGCAGAACTTGACTTTTGAATACACATTAAAAAGATACAGTACCAACTGCCCAGAGAGTGAACATTCCAAGAACAGAGGAAAAACCTTCATTTGTACTTCCCAAGGAGTGAAGGTGAATAAACTTTAGGTAAAAGAAATTAATCCCCGATCTTGTAGATATATTCAAATTGTTTTACGCTTGGGAAATGTGCACACAGTTTGAAATAAAAACCACACTGAGGCACCACAGGTGGGTGGCTCCGTCTGTTAAGCTTCTGACTCTTGACTTTGGCTCAGGTCCTGATCTAGTTCATGAGATCGACCAACGCATCAGACTCTGCGCTGACAGCTCGGAGCCCGCTTGGGATTCTCTCCGCCCTTCCCACAACGGCACTCCACGCTCTCTCTCAATATAAATAAACTTTAAAGGGGGGCGGGGGGGGGGGACCTACCTTCCCCTGGATTTGTCCACAAGGTTTTCTGGAGAGACCCTTGAACCTGGTCTTTGATGGTGGACAGACTGAGACTGGGATTCTGGGCTGTAACGATTTGATGTTTTAGTCCTCACAGGTGTGGACACCAAAGCAGATGGTGAATTCTGGAATGTAGAAGTGGGAGGCTGCTGGGGAGGCTGTGAGGAAACTTGATTTCTAGCAAAATCTTGTGTGATGATTTGCTGTGAATGAGGAAAGAAGGACTTGGTTAAATCCACAGAGTTTTTGCCCAAAAAACGTAGCCTAAACAAGACCTGGACATCTCCTTTGTGATTCTCTGTGAAAGGTCCCTTCCGCATGGTCAAAAACAGAGGTATGAACAGAAGAACTTACACAGATGTGATCAGCAAGTGTGATCAGTCGGTGGGTCCTGGGCACTTGCCCCACCCCGTCGGCCTGTGAGGAGGGGGGCAGCTGCTGCTGTGGGGACAGGGGTTCCTGCTGAGGTCGGTAGTGATGTAATGGTCCTTCGTAGGGTCTGCTGGCTTCACCTAATGGAGGACAGGCAGGTGGATGTCTCACTCAGGAACGCCCCTGCCTCTCTCTGTCAGGGATCACATATAACTCGGGGACACATGGGAGGGATGTTGCACCATCACTAAACAGAATTCATGGTCTTAATTTTGGTGGGAAAAAAATCCTTATCAGGACTAGTATAAACTGAAAGCAAGGGGAAACAAAATATCAACTATTTTCTGTATCATTAAATATAAACAAAAGATAAATCAATAAAAGCTTAAAAATAACGTTCTGTTAGTGCAGTTTTAAATGTTTCAAAAGCCAACTCCCATGAAGACTAAGACCAAACCTATAAAACCAGTCATTCCTGCACATGGTCTGGGGCAGATGACCAGAAGCAAATGACATATGCAAATATGAGAACAGGTAAACTGGTGGCTGAAAAACACCTACTTTCGGCTTGGTTTGCCTTCACCACCTCTGGCTGGTAGGCCTGCAGCTTCTCCTGGGGCGGCGCCGGTGAGCTGGCGGGGCTGATCACCTCAATGGCATCGCCGGGCGTTTCATACCGATGAGAAGATACTTGAAGGAAAGGAAAGAACCTTATTTTAAAACTAATCCTATGGGAAGTTTCAAAAGTTCAAGTTCTTCAAACCGACTCGCGTATTTTTGGTTTTTATTCTCAGAAGCTTTCAATGGCACCCAGGTTAGTGATAACAAGCAACAAGTTCAATGCACTGGTTTCTGGTCTGCAAGTGCTTCCTCCGTGTCCCCAGTCTCTGTGGGTTTCAAGGTTTCCTGAAACCGTGTGGCCTCTAAGACATTCGGGCGAGGCAGGCAGGGGACAGACTTGTGACGTTCTGCTGGGAGTTGGAGAAGAGCCCCAAGAAGGACCTTTCTCAGAGGGTAGATCCCAACAGTTCGCTTCCAATAATTACAACTCTGTGGACAATCAGCTCTTAGAAGGGACTTTAAGGCTACACAGTGGCTTCCTTACCATGATTTTAAAGCTACAGATTAAAGTAACATTATATAACCATTTTCACAAATCATCGGAGTACTGCTGACAAAAAGTATTACTCATTTCAAACAACTTCTTGGCACTGTTACACATGAAAACACACAGATGGCAGGGTAGGTCTGGAAAGTAGCAAATGCACTCTCCTGGCAGAAAGGATGCCCACATTGGAGAAGCCCCTCGACGCCGCAGTTCCCAGGAAACCAGGATCAGTGCAGTGAGGGCCCAGGCAGCTGTCCCCAGCCTTGTCATGGGCTCAGAAGGAGGGGAGAGGCCCATGTAACCTGTTCCGGAACCTTCTGACTTTAGAGTGCTCTTTGCATCTACAGGCTGTACCAAAGAATCCGAGAACACTGTAATAGGCCCAAAGGGTCTCTGACTGGCTGGGCCAGCCAGTGTGATCAGTCAGTGGGTCCTAGACACAGGGATGGAAGCTCGGAATGAACTCTAGTTACCAGGCTCCCACCTGTGATCCTCCAGGACTCAACTGAACAGCCCTTTTACCCCTTCACCAGGCCACGCAAGTTGTAATTAGCTGGTTCTCATATGCTCAGGAGAACGGGAACCTGATAACTGGGATGGAAATGATCTTTCAGGAACTAAAATAAATCACTATATTCAAAGTGATATATATTCTTTTGCAACGTCTGTAGCCATTGGCATTCATCACTTTAAATACCCAGCATCCTGAATCTGCTCACCACGTCCAATATACAGTCAACAGACTGCCTAATGCTAAGCTGTGCACGCAGTCCTCTTGAAGCCGGAAGGCGAAGGCGCTGTGCTTCACCTACAGGGGGGAGGGAGGCTCTGAACTGAATACTGAGGAACTGTAAACAGCCTGTGGGCTTCACGCAAGCCAGTTACCCGGTGATAAAAAAGATAACCCCAGTCAGAAGAGAAGACAGATTTTCTATTTTCAGACCTTCTGAAGGTCAAACTCCCAAGAGCAAGGTCAGGTTCATCATGCCACCTGAAAAGAGGGGCTATCCAGTGACTAGAAATCCGCGTGCCACTGCATTCAGTAAGCCACAGGCTGGAGCCCCTGTTCTCGTTAACTACAAATCTTCCCAGATCTTCCCCAGTTGCAAGTTTCTGCATGTGTAATACCGATTTTGCAGGTCTTCATAATCCCAGGCTAACAGAAGTTTTCTGTCTACACAACAGACCACCAAGCTGCCCCCTTCCCTCCCAAAACCTCAGCCATGAGGTACATATTTACCCAAACAAATAATAATTAGGCACAGGCGTAAAAAGAATTACACGTCGCATGCTGGTGCACAAGAAATCTCCAACTCTGTTCAGTCTCGTTAATGGAAACAGCAGAGACAGGACTACGTACGGTAGAGTTACTGTAAGCATTAGCTGATACGCGCTCAAATACCTGCTGCTTCCTTCAGGAATTCCATACAGAATTTAGGCAGCTGTTAACAGTAAATTCAAAGTAGCTTTTCCAGCATCTCACTGTAGATTTGTGAACCCTTATGGACTTAAGAGGGTAGATGTCAAAATGATTAACCAGACTTGATCAAAATCCAACTGTGGAGAGCAAACTGGCAGTCACCAGCGAGGAGGGGGCGGGGAGTATCGGTGGTGAGGACAAGAGAACACTAATCGTGAGGCACGCGGAGTCCTGTACAGAAGCGTTGCATCACTGCACTGAATGTCTGAGGCTAATACAACATTGTATGTTTATACTGGAATTAAAAGAAAGTTGAAAAACAAATACATGAGAACAATTTTAGAAAATGAGCACAGAATATGAGGATACGCATAAAGAAGGAATGAGCATGAGCAATAAATATGTGAGAAAAAAATTTTTTAAATCCAACTTGCAAGAAAGGTGTAATGTAAATACCAATTACCAGTAATACGGTGGTCTCACTTTTTAAAAATCTGTATCTCAAGGATGTAAGAGGCTGTGGGGTATCAAATACGGAACCACATCCTAGAAGATGCCGAGGCCTTCGCAGCACAGAGCTTGACGACACATCTATCACTTTTCAGATGCCAGAAAATGTTAACGAGCTCTGTCCTACTTCCCGGCTTTACCTTTATAAAGGCATAGGGTTCTCATGGAAGACGCTTGGATAGGCGTGCTTCAGGAAGTGAAGTTTAAATCGTCACGACAAATAGCAGGAGAGACATTTTTGCCCTACCAACCCACAAAACCCTTCCATTACAATTATGAGCAAGGTCAGGATTTTCTTTATACCGTATAGTTCTGCTTTACCTAAAGAAGAAAGTAATTCTTTACTCAGAAAGCACATTGCAAAACTCAGATGGAGATACATACAGCTACTAGAAGAGTCTGAGCTCTGAGAGCCACGCTCCCTCGCATCCTTGTCCGAGGCAATTTGCCGGGTGATGATCACGTCTATGAAGTTAGCTGCGGTAATGGTAGTCTTCCCTCGGGTCCTTAGCTCTTCCTCATATCTGGACTTTGGAGGAGGCCCTTTATCTTTCCCAGCCTCGGAATAAACTACTGAAGAGTGAGGCTGGGGCTTGCCACTTGGAAAGGCTGCAGAAGTGTACAGACACTGAACAGATCTCTTCTCCACCTCCAGGCTTTTCTGCTCTAGCTGCTGCTGCTCACTAACTGCTGCTGACCTGCTTCTCAAAGTGTCTTCTAACCTGGAAGCTTCATGCTTACTCTCTTTCGTTTTGGAAACCTCCATCTGGGGGGCGGAGGCTGCGGCGTCCACGAGGGCGGCCAGGGCGTCGGCAGCGGTGCTGTAGCGGGAGGCCGGCAGGCCCTGGCTGATCGACGGGCCCCCGGCGGGCAGCGGCCTGCGGACAGAAGCAAACCACACACAGCTCCGTGAAGGGCGGCCGCTAGGGGGCGCGCTGGGGAGGCGGCAGGGTCCGCAGCGCAACGAGATGTACGCGGCGTCTGTCCGTCCGTCCTTCGTCCTAATGTGTCCGGGAGACTCACATGATTCGTAGCTGAGCGCTTGGATCCAAAGGGGTGATTACACTGGTTCCGTTGGTTCCCTGGAAAACGCTAGGTCTCTGCTGCAACATGGTCTCCTGAGCTCGCACCGAGGGGGACGGGGAGCGGACATACCCATGGCTGCCAGGTCGGCCCGGCTGTTCAGAGCCTGTGAAGGCCAAAAATTAATTAATTAATTAAAATAAAGAAGAGGGAAGAAAAGACAAGCCATAAGAAAGAACTTCGAGACGGCAACAATTAGGGACTGCTAATTTCTTAATTATTCCTAAAAAGAGAAAACATTAAGAAACCTGATATCCCACTTTTCGGCCTTTCTAGAAATATGTTGTGTAAGAGTTTCTCAATAAAGATGTAATAAAACGACGCTAGTAACTCGAAAGAAAAACATCCACTATCGTTTACTGTCAGTTTCATTTCTGACAAGCTTCTGTCTTGATTCCTGCGAGAAACAAACTAACACCAACAGTGAAGTCCAGCTGATCCTTGGACAAAGGGATTTAAATTCTGCTGGTCCACCTACACGCAGAATTTTTTTTTTGAAAATACAGTACAATACTATAAATGTGTTTTCTCACTCTTCACCAGTTTCTTTTCTCTAATTCACTTTATTGTACAAACATAGCATATAATACATAAAATACACATACAATGTGATGGATGCGTATGAAATATGTGGTAATCGACTATATCAGCAGTAAGGTTTCCAGTCAGCAGTAGACTACTGGTGGGTACGTTTTGGGGGAGTCAAAGTTATACTTGGATTTTCCACTGCATGGGGGTTAGCCCCTGAATTGTTCAAGGGTCAGCTGTACTAATACAAATCAGAGGCGCCCGGATAGCTCAGTGAAGCATCTGATTCTTGATTTTGGCTCAGGTCATGATCTCACGGTTTGTGAGATCAAGCCCCAGAGTTTGGTTCTGACAGCCACTGAGCCTGCTTGGGATCCTCTCTCCACCCCTCCCCAGCGCTTGTGTGTGTGCGCGCATGCGCGGGCTCTCTCTAAGTAAATAAACATTTTTTTAAATCTTAAAAATTGTTTAAAAAGTTCATCTCTCAGATTCTTCCTCAAACTCTGGTGTGTTTACCATTTCCAAAACCCCATTCGGTGCAGCTAAGCACCCTGACAAGAACAACACCGTGATGAGACCGCCACCCCGCCGGGGTCCAAGGCGGGTCCCCTCCACCACAGCGCTCGCTGCCTGGCCGCCCCGCCCTCCCCCGGGAACAGTTTCTCTGGGCCAGCTCTCTTTGGACAGGTCATCACTCCCACTGCCCTCCCTCAAATCAGCTCCACCAACTGCACGTCTCCAGCAGCTGACCTTGAACTCAGCTCTCCCCTAAGAAAGCCACAACTTGGATTTGGGCAGCACGACTCACTGGGAAGATCTCAATCTCCCTCTCTACTCACGGTCTTCTGTGCCCCCTCTGTTCTCTGCCCTCAGACGCGCCGGCAACGTTAGCAGGCACCCCCAGGGAGAACCTTTCAGCAATTCTCTCCCAACCGTACACCAGCTCATGTAAGCAATGCTAGCTTCCGAGGAGAGAGACTGCGATTTAAACGTTTTTATCTTTGCAGAGACTCTACCTATTTACACTTCCACTTGACATGTGAGAGTTGGTGTTTCTTTAGACGCGCCAACACCAAATATTCACCAACCTTTCAAATGTCTGGGGGAGAGAAATGGTGTAGCATCTTGAGTTTGCATGGTATTCATTAGCAGGATCACAAGCTTTGTTAAAATCTAGTTCCTACCAAAGCTACTCTTAATTGAATCCATTTCCGCGTCGGCGTGCGGTCAGCACATAATCGGTACTCGGGAGCCACCTCACGGTGCGTCACAGCATGTCCTCTGGTCCGACACAGTGATTCCTGCCTATCTGCAGACCGCAGGTCACAGCTGCTGGTCTTCTGGCTTTGCAAGCACTGAATTATTGAAGGTAAGTCCTCGGGAATGAGGTCTCCGGGTCGAGTACAAAGACCAGCTTTGGGGCCCCCGTGCTATGCTGCCACCACTTTGATTTCAAGGATCTGTCCCCCATGACAGCCTCTTGCACTGTGCCCTTCGGTTATGCACGGCCCTCTCTGACGAGCCCTGCATCTGAACATCCGTCCTGGTAACCTCTGAGGACAGACGGACTCCTCTCCGCCTGCCGCCTGGAAAGCTCAGCCGAGCCGGTCTCGACCCGGCAGGTGACTCCTAGGTCACCATGTCCAAGCTGCTTGTTGTCCTAAGTGCCAGACTTTCCACCCAGCAACAGAGACATGGGAAGTGGTTTCACTTTCCTGACGGAGCCGAGGCAAGAAGACAGACAAGCCTCGGGTAAGAACACGTGTCCCGGGGCAAAGCCCCTGCTCTCCACTCCCGTTAGCCCCGATCCGTCTCACACAGGCCGGCCTTGTTCCTCGCCCCTTCCTCGCCCGCCGCGACTGGAGCCCTTGTCATTCGCCTAGCGGCATTCTTCCCGAGCAGTTCCCTCCCGGCCTCTCCCAGTGCCCGACATCCCAGGCCTCTGGGAGCCACCATCGCGGCCTTGCTGTCCTCCTGGGGACAGCCCGTGCCCCCCTCCAGGGTTCTAACCCACCCCACCCTCTCCCGTGTCCATGCCCTCGCGTCCCCTGCACCCCCCCCCCAAACGGCAGCGCTCCTATTGCCAGCCGTCCGCCATCCTTCTAACCGTCCGCCATCCTTCTAACCGCAGCTCCCCCTTCCCCAAAGTCCAGCTCGACAACACGTGTGTCTTCGTGCCCACAAGCCCTTGCTCGGGCAGCTTTCAGCTTTAACGAGCTCTGCGCCCTGTATCTTCAGAATCATAGCCAACTGCTGGGGGCCAAATCCAAATGACGCCTTTCTCGTGAAAACGTCACCTTCCTGTTCAAAATTCACGTCTGCACCATTTAAACTCCTAAAGTGCTTTCACCTGGACTTCACTTCAGGCCGGCAATGACTTTCTGTCTCAGGATCCCCACAGCGGGAAGCGGGACACCCCAGCAACAGGTGCGCAGCGGACGAAGCCGGGCACTCACCCGAGCGCAGGTAGAGGTCCGAGGACGCCGCGGCCATGCGCTCCCGTTCCTTCTCGCGCTCCCGCTCGCGCTCCCGCTCCGCACTAGCAGCCGCTGCGAGGTGCATCGAGTGGCCTGTAAAACACGGGAGGTCCGCCACTTCAAGACAGAAACATCGACCTGTCAGGTACCCACGGCTTTCAAAGTCTCGAGTGGCTGAAAATGTTTCACAATGCTCCAAACTCCACATGTGGGAAGTTTGAGAGTTTGGGAGGCCAAATGAAGCCTAACGCAAGCTTTTCGGATATTTCTAGAGTATCTGGTGACAGATAGCATGTAAGAACTACTACTAAATATTAAAGGGAAAACAGCAGACCAGATGTGGGATGAGTGCCGCACACGCCTTGGAAGGCTGTGCTGTCAGCACTGGGCCCGGCGGTCACGTCAGAGTGGCGTGTGGCTGCAGACTCTTACCCGGAGACATCGAGGCAGAGTTGTACGGCCTGGGAGGGAACGTAATCTGTGTACCAGGAATATAAGTGATTCTGTCCATGGGAGGAGTACTTGTTCCCCCCGGATGAGGCACTAGAATTGCTGGAGGCATATTGGTCAGGTCAATGATTCCTGCTCAAAAGACAAAAACAATAAAGTTATGTTAAATGTCAGGCTTTCTAAGATAGAGAACTGCATGTGGCTATTTCATATGGTTTACCTCTATAACCCAGCGTTATATACATATATTTTATACAGTATATTTATTATAGTACAAATAAAGACGGTTAAGATGGTTATTACTCTGTAAGGCTATGAATACTACGCCCCATACCAGTAATCTAAAAGCACAAACAGATTACAGAGGGAGGCAGCAAACTGAAAAAAAAACAATGATTTCCAACACCCAGTGCAAGGACTTGGTTTAGTTATTGTAGTGTTCGCTGAAACACCCCGTCTGGACACATGTCTTCATTTGCCTTCAAGGGCTAAAAGCTACAAGGATATGGCTGCCTTTTCATTCTTTTCATCATTCATTCAACAAACACCCATCGATACCCGGTACACAGAACACATTCTATGAAACCGATGCGCAAAGATACACACCCCTCGTTGCCGGGTACGGGAGACCCAGCTGCTGCTCCCGTGGGGAGAGGCCTCTGGCCACATCTGGGCGCAGGTTCACCTGCATCTGCTGTGAGGTAATGTAATCATTGAGGATTGTCTGTCTCGTGTTCTCCATCGCGTAAAGCTGATACTGACTCGGGTACGCTGGCGTTGGTGAGAGCTGTCTCTGAAATAGGTAAGCAGCAGCTGCTGGAGGAGAGAACAAGAGAAAGGCATTCATCTGATTTAGTCCACGAGAAGTTCCTTTGCTGAACATCACAGAGAGAGAGGTGGAGCTCTCGCTCTCCAGCTGATATGTGCGAGCAGCTTTTATTCAGTGCGGTGGGAATGTAACAGGGATTAAGGGAGATTCATCTTAGACCCTGACACATCAGCAATAGGAATATATGTTCTACAGTCAGATGCGAAAGGGATGCCTGGGTGGCTCAGTCTGTTGAGTGTCTGACTTTGGTTCACGACAGGATCTCGCAGTTCGTGAGTTCGAGCCCTGCATCGGGCTCTGTGCTGACTGCTCAGAACCTGGAGCCTGCGTCCGATTCTGTGTCTCCCTCTCTCTCTCTGCCCCTCCCCCGTTCATACTCTCTCTCTCAGAAAATAAGTGAATGTTAAAAAAAAAAAAAAGATTAAAATATAAAAATAAATAGATAAACAAAATAAAATGTGATGGAAAAGGGAGAGAAACTAGACACAATAGGAATATGAACCCGTTTACCAGTAGAATAGGAGCTAAACAACCTCACTAGTTTCACTTTCAATCTCTGCCACATAACTGACATTGTCACCTAAGTTTCAGGGGCTGCGTCTGAAAAGTTATTTCTGCAGGACCAGTCGTTCAGTGAGCACGCTTCCCTGGGGCTGACAAGGACTAGTCGACAAGCATTTAATTAACGCATATGTTTCGGGCAGACAACAGCAAACTTAAAGGCCAGCCCTGAGGTTTTGTGGACCCGGTGGTCTATTTCACCTACTCAACTCTCCCACGAGAGCATGAAAGCAGCCACAGAGCATCAACAAACGTGTGCCTGTGTTCTAATAAAACTTTACGTACACAAATAGGCAGCAGCAGGATTTGGCCTCCTGGCCACAGTCTGACTACCCTAGGTTACAGCAGGACATGAGATGCTAGGAATGGGCAGGTATGCGCAGTAGAAAGTAGAAGGTAAAGTCTCTGTGCTCAAAACATTTAGAATCCAGCTCAAGCTCAAAAAAACCAACAAATAAAACTGCCACAAAGTAGAGAACTATGATAAATACTACATGAAGGTATAAACCTTCAATTTTGTCTGAAAACTTGAGTGAACCATTTTACGTATATACATTCTCCCTAGAAAAACAAATGACCAGTTTTCTGGAATGTCTGCTTCCCTTTTCTTCACCCAGAACTCTCCCAGCTGGGTGAGTCTGTCGGTGAGCTCTGTGGAACTTCTGCCTCGCTCCCTGGAGAACTAAGTGTAGGTTCCTCTGACACTGTTCTCAAGTGACAAACAATCTGAGGGCACTGATATAACTGCATAAGGTACACTATTTTCTACAGGTACCTCACTACTATCAAGCAGAACTAACCGTCAGAAATCTTGGTGTGGTGGTAACGAACATCCCTTCCCTAAGGACTGCAGTGTCCCGGTTTCAACTTGAAGGATGCAACGGGTGAGCAATTTAGGAAAGAGAGGTGTGAGCAGAAAGCACATCTGAGGAAGGCTGGGTGGGGGAGAGGGGCGGGGACCGGGGCTGGCCTGGCAGGTGCGTCGGGACAGCGGCCGGCACGCTGACAGGGCTCCTGTCCCTCGGGAGAGAGAGAAATGGATGTCTACACTGTATTAGAGTGTTTAGGGTATGCTTGTGTCATTTAAACATAATCCTTCACATGGGCCCACTTTTTCAATCCGCTTAACCCAGCGCTGTACCTATTTGTTTTTGTTCTGTAATGGGTGCCGGTACTACTCCGTTTCCGGATTTCGGAACCGGTAACACAGGGATGCGGAGCGTCTGAAAAGGTCAACGAGCTGCACCCTAACGATATGGGCAAGAGTCTGCACATTGTACTTTAATAAATAAAGAAAGCTTAAAAAGTCATACAGGCATGTCACTTCTTTGCCATAAATCCTGACCACTCGGTGCTCACCAGGATCCAGAGCCCTGTGGAACGGCATGGCGGGATCCAAATGCGCGGGAAGATGGCTCCGGTAAACCTCCCCCGGGGTGCTGCCCCTGTGGTGGGGGTCGAAGGGGCTGTGGCTCACTACCGGGTCCACCCCAGGCACTGGAGACTTGGCCGGTATACTCTCCCTCTGGGTAGGGGTCAGTGTCGATTTTCTTTCATGATTGGTAGACTTGCTAGAAGAGATGGTAACTGGAAAAGTAAAAAAAGCCAACACCATGACTTCTTAAGAAAACTTGTGAAGTAGGATTATACAGCTGACCCTTGAGTAATCCAGGTTAGAGGCGCCAACCACCCCAAAATCAACAATTCATGCATAATGTTAGACTCCCCAAAAACTAACAGCCTACTATTGGCTGGAAGCCTCGCCAGTAACAAACAGTTGATGAGCACATCATCTTTTATATGTTATATGTATTATATCCTATAGTCTTACAATAAGCTAGAGAAAAAATGTTAAGAAAATTCTAAGAGAAGAGTACATTTACAGAAAGCACTGTATTAAAACAAACAAAAACCCACATAAGTGGACCCACACAGCTCAAACCCGTATTGTTCAAGGGTCAGCTGTATGTCTCTCCATTTATCACCCAAATACAGACTATATTTATATTTTTATCTGCTTCCACCAAACATTTAACTGTTAATCTTGCAAAATATGCAAATGTGAAGAACTAGCAAAAGCTTTTGAGATTTGGAGGCCACCGGCTTTCGGATCACAGCACCAGCATTTTATCACCTAATGTTAAGATTAAAAACAAAGTGGAACACTCCTCTTTAAGTCCCATTATAAATGATTCTGTATTCTGAAGGACTGTAACATTCAAAAATTTTAACCCCAAGTGTACAGATGCCAAATCACAGTCCCCTCTCTGCCGGGGTCACCCCGCCTCCCTGCAGCCCCCTCGTCCTGAAGTTACGCTCTTTTCCCTTGCTCCGGACGTCCACGAAGACTTTCTCACGAGCTCACCAGTATCACCCACCTCCCTCCGGGAGCCTCCTCTTTTTAAACGGTGTTTTATCAGTGGTTGGATTATCCCCCTGATGCTTACCATATCCCAACACAGAGTGGCCATCACCCTCAAATGTTTTCATAATTGTCGCAAAACACACAGAACACACAATTTACCATTTTAAAGGGTGCAGTTTAGTGTCGTGCAGTCCTCACCATCTAGTTATTCATATTTTGACAATATCAACTTTGCCACGATTACACAAATCTGCCTGATGATACTAAGAAATCACGGTGGTGAATTACGTCCCTTCTGAGCCCCAGCTTGCTCACAGAGAGTGCCTTCTCCCTGGGCAGCAATTCTCCTCCAAACTGGGCCCGAGGCTCTGCGGTCACCAGCCTGCTGCCCAGCAGACCCACAGCCCTCGCAGGGTCCCAGCCAGCACCTTGCACATGAGTCCTCAATAAACATGTATTGCAATAAAGCTTAAAATGATGAGTGAGGACACTGCTAAGGCCCGCATACCGTTTCAGGGACCGCCCGGTAAAAAGCAATGCCTCTTACCTTACTCACGTACCCGCCGGCAGCAGAAAGCCCAAGGAGGCATGGGGTTACAGTGCCAACAGTAACAGCACCGGCAATGACAACAGTTCGCATTTACCAAGCCCTTCATGCATGCCAGGCACTACTCATTCTCTCCTTTTAAAGGTCTTCACACACATTAGCTCATGTGACCTTCACAATAGCCCAGGGAGGGAAGTCTTACTATTACATTTAGTTAAGTACCTTGTACAAGTTCATGCAGTAGGAAGACCCTTAATTCGCGTCTAGACAGTCTTGCTTTGTGGCCTAAGCTTTCACCCGCCACACCAGACTGCCGCGGAACAAACAGTTGTCAACACTGACTTCCAGAAAACCTTGTAGGATTAGCTGCAAATCCACTCTAAGAACGGACTTATTCCAAAGCATTTCTGGATCCAGCGTACCCTGCACTTGATTAAAATACTAGATATTTTACCTGCAGTTATACCAGCTTTAAATCTGGTAGCCTTCCACACAGCCCCCGTATCCGGCATAACCTACAGATCTCGTGACAGTCAAAAGCTAACAATTTAACATTTACTATTTTCCAGAGATTTGGGGAAAGCAAATAAAAACGAGCAGACAAGGACAGAAGAGTAACGCACCATCCGAAGTTCTGTTCATCATAGGCGAGCCTCTGGACATGGTGCTCTGGTAACTCACAGGTGTCCGCCGGGCACTACTGTCGTCATAAATCCCTGGGCTCAGTTGTGCTTTGGGAGCTTCGTGAAGTGTTGACCTAAGAACTGAGGGGCCAGAGCTTACCACCGATGTGTGTCGGGAACGCACTGGCTCGCCTGCCTTCACATCCTCGTATTTTCCCCGTTCTACCACTTTGATGTTCTCTGGCACAATTTCCAGGGGAGGCATTCCACGGGATAGTTTGTTAGGCCCCGTGATTAAAGATTTGACATTGTGTTTGATGGCAGATTGACCTGAGTTGCTGTCAAACTTTACTGGTGTACCCTAAAAGAAACAAACAGCATAGGTAGCCCGAGGCAGCCGAAGACTTCTCCGTCTCAGGTCAGTGTGGCCCACAGCAGCTACAGTTCGCTCTGGGGGCCTCTACGGTCTGTGCAGACGTCTCTGTCACAGGCTCACCGCCGATCCAGAGCTACGCGCCTTCTCGCGACACCCACTCCACAACACAGACACGGGAACTCGGACAATAGAGCATATGTAAGCCTTTCCAAGACATCGGACCTCACGAGCACTACTTATTAAGTTGTGCTTTTTAAAATGATCCCCGGATATCACAGTCTGAAGTGGAACAGTTGACAAAAAGAACCCGGTTGTAGTTACCTGGGAGATGGAGCCCTCGATGACTGGCCTTGCGCTCTGGACCACCTCTGGGGTTTTACGGCTTTCCTGAGTTAAAACATCTTGCCGTGGAATCTCGTGAATGGAGCGCCCCATTTCTTTGATGGTGGTGATGCCATCGTACGGTTTTCCTTTGGTAATGGCACCTTCAAACGCTCGCATGGGAGGACTCTCCCTTTTAATCTGCTTCGGATACTTCAGACCGTCTTCAAAGCTTTCGGCTGTTGCTCTTGGTGTGCCTTCAGGAAAGAATTAAAAAACAAACTTATCAAAATAATGCCAACAGTCACATAACAATGCTACTGAGCTGTACACTTTGAAAACTGTTAAAATGGTAAATTTTGTTACATTTTCCCATTATTTAAAAAATTTAGTACCTTATCACTTGGAGATTCTAATCAATTTTGTTTACAACACACCCTTAAATAAATCTTCAAAAGTTGTCATTTTTAGGGGGTTGTTCAACATTTAATACATTTGTTTATCACATTCAGAGAATGGTTCTTCCCTAATAAAGGTGTCTCTATTCCAAGATAGGCAACTATCAATTCAAATAAACTATGTAAGCCCAGAAACAGAAGAGTTAAAATCAAGACTTAAATATCTAATATTTCAAAAGGGAAGATCCTTGCAAAGCAGGTTTCATGCACTGCAAATTAATGTCAAACTACTTTGCCAATGATGCCATCATGAATAAAAGCCCAAACAAGCAGTGGTTTACCCTGCATTATGGAACCAGACAGCACAGTCCTTTCTTTGAGGTCAGAATGAGGGCTTCCCCTGGGTAATGCCCGGCATATCAGTCCTGATAAAACAAGAAAGCAATTCAAGTATTCAACACGATGTGTATTTCAATTTTCCCATACTTTGTACTGACCAGAGTATATACTTTTTGAGAGAGATCGCCTTAAATTTGTGAGCTATTTAGAAGGGTATAGTGGAAAAGATAAAAGCTGGAAATACCCAACATGACATAACTTGTTCCTTTACAAGTGTTCTCCTAAATAGAAAACAGCCCCAGAAGATATCTATTATAAATCAAAGAGGAAAGAAAGGCACTTCAAAGCTAAATCTAAAATCCCAACACCTTTCTGCAGGTGAGAGGGCACACAGACAGGCGGAGAATCACCGTCGAGCTCTGAACTAGCCCTCTGAGAAAAGGAAAACATGGAAGACAGGCACCTCCTAAAGAGGCAAAATACACGAATGAAAATATGCGAATCAAAATGAAAGAGCTGTAAATAACCTCTTAAAAAGTTTCACAGCAGATCAGAAAAAAATTTGACTCAAGGACTGGAAATAACCACATGCATTTACCCTAAAATAAAGGGAAGTGAGATTTTTTTTTTAATATAGAGAGAATCCAGCTCTTAGACAATTCCACAGTACTGCTGCGAAGGACTCCTTCAGTATTTCACCTAGACTGACACGAACCACTTGAGGCAGGTTAAGATCGAAAGGAAGCGAGTCGTTAACAAAACGGACTCACAGCGATCACGTACGCTGTGTACCGCGTGTGCCGTGTGGGGTCGGCACGGGGCTGGACGCCGGTCCCTAACCTCACACGACGGGAACTACCATCCCTGAACTCAGAGGATGAAGCCTGTGCGGAGAAGTTCATCAGCAAAGGGTGCAGCTGCGGTTCAAGCACAGGCCTCGCTCTGTTCCGCCCCCGGAACAAGGACCAAGTTTGCACGAGGAACTTTACATTTTCCAGCGACTTAGCCCTGGCAGCGATAATCTTCAAATTGCAGGAGGATTCAAAAGTTCCCTGTGATTAGACGATGGTGTTTAACTTTTACTCCCTCCCCTATCATGTACTTGATGTATATGCAGATATGAAGATAAACTTAAATATACTAATAAGCATGTTAATATAAGGTATTAATTACATATTACACACTTTACATTATTAATTTAATAACATTGTTTCATTTATATATTAATATGAATATAAATCTCAGGTAGAAATAACAGAGACTGAACACAACCTAACCCAGGCATGCAAATTTGCTACACAAAATTAAATGTATCTAAATAATGTTCTGGAAACATTTTACCCTCTAGCGGTGCTGACACGGGAGACTCCCGCATCGACAACCCTTGCTTTATATTTCCTTCCACTGAGTCATAGCTTCTTTTTAAACTGATTTCATGAGCTGTTCTTGGACTCCTTGTCCCTTCTCGGGCATTCTTAATATCTGTAAAATATAGAAACAAGAATTGTTCAGAGCCCAAGGCTTCTACAAAAAATCAGTTATCTTAGTTGCATAGTCTATATTATAAAAATAATAACATAACAACTAGTCAACTTACAACATACTACTGTGTGGATGACATTTATGAACACTTTTTTCATTAATTCAAATATAGTGGAGTGCCAGGCATAGTGGAGTGCTAGGCTTGCAGAGGTTACCAAATTAAGCCCCTCCCCTCAAGAGACTTGCCCAATCGTGGTAGATGCAGATAAAGTACTAGGGAGGTGCTGGAGAGCAGGGTCCTGAGAGAACAGTGTGGGCGGTGGGGGGAACCTACCACTTAAAAGGCTCTGATGAGGCTGCCTAGAAGTCGTGTGCCAGCTGAGGACTGGCGGACAAGTAGGAGTTGCTTGAGTCAGAGGTAAAGGGGGGAGGAGGTGGCACAGGCCAAGGGAACAGTGAGCACACAGACCCCCAAGGTGAGACACAGTGGGACATTCACTGTGGGGGGCGGGGCTGGGAGGGAGAGTGCAAGGCCCGCAGATCCAGTGGGGGGAGGGGAAAGGGAGGAAGGGACCAGCCTGGGAGAGGAGCCGGCAGCAGATGGTGGAGGGAGATTATGCCAAGGGAAGGGGCTGACAGTGACCTTAAAGCAATGAAGAGTCAAGGAGATGATGTGATACAGTTCTGAATATGGGCTACGGCTAATACGGGCGGCTGCCGTGTCATCCCGGTGAAAGGTGGTGGCGGCGGTGGGGAAGAGAGAAATGGATGGACTCCAGAGAACTCAGAAAAGAGAACGGTAACAACTTATGACTGACTGGAGAGGAAAGAGAAGGCGTCCAGGATGACATCCAGATTTCTGGCTTAGGCAATGTCCGTTAATGTCTTCCTCCAGAAGCAGAATGTAAGTCAGTGTACGCCAGAAATGTTGAAACAAGAGAGGAGGAAGGAAAGCAGAAGGCCACCTTGTGTCTTACTTCAGGCACTGTGTGCCGGCACCCCTTATGTCTCCGTACTCCAAGAGAAAGAGAAAGAGACTAAGGACTGCTCAGATCACAAAAACAGTTGCAAACGGGAACTCAAAGCCAGTCCCTCGCTTGGCTGTGATACCATAACTGAATCACTGTTGTAACATTAATGAGAAAATATAACCTAAGAATACATCTAAAGAAAATGTTTACACAGAGATTAACATAGTTTTATTTAAGAGGAATTTAAATTCAATACCCTTTCCAGAATTATGAGACTAGTATCTACTCCCTAATTCCTTTTTTCTTTTAAGTTGAGAGACAGAGAGACAGCGGGCGAGGGAGGGAGGGAGGGGTAATGTGAGAGAGAGAGGGAGAGACAGAATTCCGAAAAAGGCTCCACTCAGCACAGAGCCTGATGAAAGGCTCGATCCTATGGACTGTGAGATCATGACCTGAGCCCAAATCAAGAGTCGGACACTCAACCGACTGAGCCGCCCCTACTCACTACATCTTAATGCATAAAACAGACACCCCTTTCAGATAAAAGTGATTCTACTAAAGTGAAACAAAAGATGATTTTCTTAGGCTCAGTCGACTGGCCACAGTTGATGTCAGCTACCACTTACAGAACCACTTACTGTAAGGGCTCTCCATGGTTTCTCATCTTTCACTGGCCGTCTCCATCTGAGTTCAATGAGAAGGTACCTCTGTTAACCCCTTCTACAGAGATTAAACTTGGGCTCAGAAAGGAAAACGTACTCCCCCAAGCAAGTATGTGGGCAGCCAGAGTCCATGATTTTAGTCACACGTCACAGTACTGTCTTCGGAGTACAGACACCATACTTACTATCATATGATAAGATGTGTCCACTTTTGCCTTCATAAATAACATGACCTTTTGATGCAGCTTCCTCTCTGCCCTTCTCAGGACTGCTCTCTTCAATGGGCATTCTAGAAATGGTTCCCTTCACCAGAGCCTCAGTTGGTATAGCAGCCTGTGACAGAGCTGGGGTGCCCTGCCATCAAATCAAACACAAACACCCGGGTTTAGAGGAAACACGCGTTAGTCAGAAAACAACCTACCACACTGAAAGATCAAACTGTATCTTCAAAGAAGAAAGGGCAAAGATAGAAGAGGAAACCATACATTAGTTTTTATGAACATGAAATACTGTACCTTTGTGTTCCTGAACCCTGCCTTACAAAACTTAAAACATGGACAGGTATATATTAGTCAAATCAGTTTTCTTCCCCACCGTGAAGTCAAACCTCTTAACATTCAGCAGGGGGAATCTGTCTTAAGACCTGAAATAATGCAAATGTAATACTTTTTTTTTTCTCAAAATGTCTAATAAAAAAGATAATAAAGTTTCAAATTTAGAGTCAGAGTCTACAACTTGCTCTCACATTGTGATAAGAGGGAAAAAGAACTTGCAGTTCCCAAACTGTCTGCCTTCGGGTCACCACCGGGGGACCTGAGGGGCAGGAACGACAGAATCTGATCCTTCCAGTCTGTCATGCGGACTCAGTCTAGGCCACATCATCTGAATTTTCACCATAACTGGGTAGTCCTCTTCGAGATGGCCTATGGCTGTGGTTCTTTCTAAGCCTTCCTGTAAGCAGCAAACCCTTCCCTCCAGCAAAATCATTCATGGCACCTAGAGTGTAGAACACTGGGTTGAAATGAAAAGTGGCAGACCCAGATCTAGCCCACTCCCACACGTAGTGTCCCTAAAACTCTAGCGAGGACAATCTGAAACCACATGCTTAGGGCAAGAAGAAAGACAAGAACAAAACATCTACTCGTATGGCCATTCAATGAGCTTGGTGGTAAACATCTGAAAATTCTTAATGCCCACTTCCGAAGTGCTCACGTGGACAGACTGGTTTTGAAAATAAACAGAGAAAAGCCTAGCCTCTTCCGATCCAGTTCGTTCTGTCTTCCTACCCACAGCTTGGTTACCAGAGTGAAAAGGAAGAAGAGATAATAATATGCATAAGCCATTTATTTCTCTTCTGTTGCTACTGAAGCATTTACGTATTCTGAAAACTAATTTCAAGGGAATGTACAGTTTGGTCAAATTTAGGAGAGATGTGAAGAGTTAATATGTAACTATCTAGATCACTATACCATATGGTCTATAAACCATGTCTCAGAGTCATTGGGGAATCTTGATAAAATGGAGATTCTGCTTCAGTATCTTAAGTGGGGACTAAAATTTCTTCTTTATTCTAACAAGCTCCTAAGAGAGGCTGGTGCTCTAGGGCACAGTCCTGGGGCAAGGTTCTCAGCAGGACACCCAGCAGAATCCCTGCGGGGATGGAACACGGGGATGGAACACCGACTGGCCCGCCTCCCCCAGCGGAGGCTTCATTTACGTGCCTAACCACTTCCGGGCTCCTCTAAAGCTGCTGGCCCAAGACAAGGAAGAACAGAACAGAAATCCTGTGACAGGTTCAAAGTGCAAAAACATCTGTTTACAATCATTTCCCAAAAGAGAATTTTCCCTTCCCAGATCTACAAGAAGCAAGAGGCTAATGACTTACACTTCAAACTAAAATTACCTCTAATGGAGGAAATGATAGACCTTTTCCTAAAGAAAGCTGGCAACTTATTTAACCTAAAATTGGAAGAAGATATTGGGGCACTTTTTAATCAACATCCTCCACATCTCCCGGGTTACCACTGGTTTCTAGTGAGGCGGCTTTTCCGCCAGGGCTGCAGACCTTCTTTTTCACAGGGGGCAGAGGTGAGCAAATAATTTATAAGGATTTGCGTCTCCCTTTCTCTTTAAGCTGAACACATGGTAGAAGCTTTGCCAGGAAGACAGTAAGAACTACATCAATCAGAAGTTGTTTCTTTTGCCAATTTGCAAATTACTGACCTTTTCAAATGACCTGCAGAATAGATAATATAGCTTGTGGTCAAAACGATCACAGTAATGTCTTTCCGCAGACAGTTTTATAGATTTGGGCTTATTACCACTGAGATCCAGTCCCGTAACCCAGAACAACAAACAACTTCATCACAAAACTACACTGCCGGAAAAGCCAGAGCTCTTGAGACCCGACTTCTAGTTTTCTCACTAGCTCTTGGCCAGGATCTCAGGAACAGTCACAGCTAACCTGAGTGATGGAGCCCCGCAGGCACGGGATGCCTTCCACGGCGATCTTGCTGCTTGGAGTTCCCCGAGTTATACTTCCTTCCTGAATAGCTCCTGGAGTACCTGAAGCAAAGCAAAATTATTAGCACCTTACACCTTCTGCCTGCAAACAAACAAACATCAGGCCCATCTCTGGAGGAGGCCCGAGAGGAGGAAAGGGCAGCACAAAAAGAAGAGTTGTGTTTTACTGAAATGCACTTTTAAAATAACACTGCGGTTCTTAAAAAGGATTACTAAAATATGGAATTTCAGAGGTTTAAATTATTTTTATACAGAAAGAAAAATTTAGAATGTAAAGGTTCTAACTTAAAAACCCGTCATGAAAGCATATTAACGACTTGTTTTAATAAATTTATTGGAAGAAAAGTTTAATATTTCTGCCAACCAGCATATTTTACCTCTGACCACTCCTTCGTGTTGTGCCCTGACCAATAAACCTTCAGGCTGGGAGTTCTGGCTCCGGGGAGAAAATTCTTCCTGCTTGATGTAGGGCACAGCAGCTGCGGGCCAAGCCAAGAGACACGTGCAGAGGTCAAGAGCTGACCCACGAGCGGGACGCTACAGACGCAGGGGCCGTTGGGAGTGTTTCCTCACTGACCTGATTTGGCAGATTCCTGTTGTCGCGGCAATCCGAGAGAGATCGAGCCCACTGAGGGCTTGGCTGTCTCTTGGGTGTAGGAAGTCTGATTATGAGAAGTCAAGTAAGTCCCAGGTGTTCCCTAAAAATAATTTTTAAAGACTAAAATAACATTGTCTTTTCACAAGGTCAACAATAAATTTAATGCTTGTGTTTCTGTTTATAAAAATTTACACCCCCACTGCCCAAAGTCAAGAACAGGTTATTTGCAAAGCAAGAGAATCCTTATCATAGACTGCCTGCATTAAAAATATTTTTAAAAGGAGCAAGATCAGTCTTCTGAAGTCAGCATAAATTTCACGTCAATAATGATATTTACTGTTAACAAATTACATAAATAAAGCACTTGACAATATACTCAAAACATAAGCTACTATTATGAACAATATTTATTCCTCTTAAAAATGCTATAGGACACTGACATCAGTGAAAACTAAAAGTAAGGACTTCTGAAAACTCTCCTCCATAAAAACAACCAGAAAACCAGTAAAAATTGTAAAAAAAAAAAAACAAAAATTAAAAAAAAAACACCCCAAAACAAAAACAAAGACAAAAAACTTTTAATCTAGAAATTAACCAAAGGATTGTGGAAATCTAAGTGCATCTGTTTAAGAAAACTAGCAGACTCTAGGTAAGAACAGTGAGCTTCGTGGCACGTGAACTTGTTCTGTTTCCTCTCACATATTGTCCACCAAGCTCAGTGGCAGCAGTGAAAATCAACAGCCCTCAATCATGGTGAAAACCATCAGCCTGGCAGCCAACAGAGGGGAAAGAACAGAGCTGAGCTCCTTAAAAGCCTCATTCCCAGATAATTTATTATTCGTTTTGGTTCTCTAGAAGACCCATTTGGAAGGCTGTCTTTGTTTTTTTGTTAAGTTTATTTATTTTTGAGAGAGAGAGAGACAGACCACAAAAGGAAGGAGGGGCAGAGAAAGAGGGAGACACAGAATCCGAAGCAGGCTCCAGACTCTGAGCTGCCAGCACAGAGCCCAATGCGGAGCTCAAACAGCTCAAACTCACAAACTGTGAGATCATGACCTGAGCTCAACAGACTGAGCCACCCAGGCGCCCCAAGGCTGTCTTTACTGATCTGACTATGGCGGGGAAGGAGGTGCATGCTTATCAAAAACTATCAGAGTCAAAGGAAATTCCTCCCTGCTTGGGGCAGTAGACAACCACAAGGCCTACTAAGAGGCTAACCAAGAACTTTTAAAGGAAAAGCCTAGGAATAAGATGTTCAAAGGGGATCTGAACACTCCAACATATTCCTAAGAATCTAGAAGGCCATGTACAAGGTTATGCAGATGCCTGGGGAAGACCTGGGAAGGCCTGAGCTCTCAGCTCCGGCTGGCCTTTAAACTCTGTGAAAGCAGGAAGTGAAGACTAAGGCGGAGTTGTCAGGTGCCCGGCTGAATGTCGAAGGGCTGCCCCAACCCCCACAGAGAGCGCCACTCAGTAGACTGGGACACTTACTCATTCTAGGCACTGAAGTCTGACTGTCATTAGCTGGCCACCAGGTGAACCAAACAGAAACTTCAACAGTCACAGAGGTCACAAGAACACAGACTTTACATTCAGAAAAGTCACAAAGCAAACACCAACACAAACCAATGGCAACAACGGCAAACCCCAGGGAGAAAGGAAAATCTGATTTCCGCAGGTGCCACATTCTATTCTGTAAAATATCCAGTTTTTAGCCAACAATTACAAGAGACAAGAAAGTAGGATCTACACATGGGGTGGGGGTGGGGGGGAGCAATGAATAAAAATTGTCCCTGGGCTTTAGACTTGTAGAAAAAGTCTATTATTATCATTAACCAGCTATTTTAAGTATGTTCAAAGAACTACAAGGAATCAGGCAGAAAGAACTAAAGAAAAGTATGACAATGTCTCCCCATACAAAGAATATCAACAAAAAGAAAGCATAAAAGAAGAACTGTACAGAATTTCTAAAGTTGAAAAGTACAAAAACTAGAGGAGAGAAAAAAATCCTCTCCACAGACTAAGAACACAAAGAAACATCTTCAGCCTGATCAAAGGCACCTATGAAAAGTCTACAGATCACACACCTACCGGTGAAATACGGAATGGCTCCTCCTAAAATGGGCAACAGAAAGGCATATCCTCTTCACCACTTCTCTTAAGCATTGTACTAAAAGTTCTACCCCAGCCTGATCAATAGGCAAGAAAAAGAAAAGGCATACGGACTGGAAAGGAAGAAGTAAAACTGTCTTGATTTGCAGATGACACACTCCCATAGATAATCCTAAGAAATCTGCCCCCACTCCAAAAAAACACAAAACACCCTACTAAAAGCAACTAAGGGCATACTGCAGGAGATAACGTGAAGATAGAAAAACCAATTTGTTTTTAATTTACTAGTAAGACTGGGAAATGAAATTTTGAAAAATACTATTTATTAAAACTCAAACACATTACAAATAATTGAGTAACTGAAAATAAATCTAGCAAAACCTCTACAGTGAAAACTATGAAATACTGTTGAGAAATTAAAGACCTAAAAAATGGAAAAATAAACATGTTCATGGATTAGAAGACTCAATATTCCTAAAATCTTCATTTCTGTCCCAAAATAATCTACAGATTTAAGGCAACCCCTACCATAATCCCAGCAGAATTTTTTTGTCAAAGCTGACCTTTCTAATTCAGTTGGAAATATCAAAGCCATAGAAGAGCCCCAGCAAAATCTTGAAAAATAAAAGCCCTTACAAAGACTCATAGCACATGATTTCCAGACTTATTCAGAAAGCTACAACAATCACAACTGTGGTACTAATAAAAGGATGGGCAGGCAGACCAGCGGAACAGAATACGGAATCAAGATATGGTCCAAATATAGAGCCACGTCATTTTTGACAAAGGCACTAACTAAAGCAACCAAATAGTAGAAAGGAAAAGATTTTTTAGCCAATGTTACACGAACTGTAAATCCAAACGGATAGATGAACGCTGGCCCTGACCTCACATTGCACATCAAAATTAATGTGACATGGATCACGACGTAAATGTAAAAGCCGAAACAATAAAGCTTTCAGAAGAAAGCATCCAAGAATATCTCCACAACCCTGAGGCAGGCAAAGATTTCTTGAGGAGGTGGGGGGAGAACTCATGATAGAGAAAAAAATTTATATAGGAACCTCATCAAAATTTCAAATTTCTGCTGATCGAAACACACCAGTAAGACACTAAAGCCTCAAAGAAGAGAAAAAATGTTAATACATAACAGAGACCTTTCATCACAATATGTAAAGAACTACAATCTACTAACCAAAACAACTGATTAAAAACAGACAGTAAGACAGTCACTTCACAATCAGATGCATAAATGACCAATAAATATACAGAAAAGCACTCAACATCATTTGTTGTCAGGGAAATGCAAACCAGAGCCACCATGAAATATTATATACCCCCTAATAAAACTAAGGTAAAAAAGACTGCCACGCAAATGAAGCAACACGAAGGCTTACACATCAGGGGCAGTGGTGTAAAACTGGAGACCCACTCTGGAAAAGTATAAAGTAAAACATAACATATATCCAGCAATTCCACTCTCAGGGGAAAACAAATTTTTATAAAGAGCCCAGTACAATGTTTTTATCAGCTTTATTCACCACACCCAAGAACTAGAAACAGCTCAGGCTTCCGTTAACAAGAGAATGGATAAACAAACCAGTGTGTTCACACAATGCAGTATTATTTGGCAATATAAAAGAAGAAACTACTGATTACACAAATCCTTGGATGAATCCCTAAAGCTGTTATCCTACGTTAAAGAAGACAGACACAGTAGAGTACATACTGTATGCGTCCATTTACATGAAGGTCTAGAAAAGGCAAAACTAATCTATGCCAGTAGAAAAACTGTGATTGCTTCAGGCCGAAGGGACGAGAGAAAACTTTCCAGAGTGACGAAATGGTTCTATAACCTGACAGGGGGGTGGTCACTGCGGGTCCTGCACATTAATCAAAACTTTACAACCATTAAGAGAAGAGCAGATTTGGGGCGCCTGGGTGGCTCAGTCGGTTGAGCGTCCGGCTTCAGCTCAGGTCATGATCTCGCGGTTCGTGAGTTCGAGCCCCGCATCGGGCTCTGTGCTGACAGCTAGCTCAGAGCCTGGAGCCTGTTTCAGATTCTGTGTCTCCCTCTCTCTCCGACCCACCCCTGCTCGCACTGTCTCTCTCTGTCTCTCAAAAATAAATAAAAACCATTAAAATAAAAAAAAAAAAAAAAAAGAGAAGAGCAGATTTGGAGCACCTGCATAGCTCAGTCAGTTAAGCATCCGACTTCAGCTCAGGTCATGATCTCATGGATTGTGAGTTCAAGCCCCACCTCGGGCTCTGTGTTGACAGTTGGGAGCTTGGAGCCTTCTTCAGATTCTATGTCTCCTTCTCTGTCTCTCTGCCCTTCCCCACTCATGCTATGTCTCTCTCTCTCTCTCTCTCTCTCTCTCTCTCTCAAAAATAAACAAACATTAAAAAATATTTTTTAATAGATAATTCCATATTAAAAAACCAAAAAAACCAAGAAAGATACAATGGCCCAAGTCCGAATGAGTGGGGCTTACCAATCATCCACAATTCAGTATTCAGAGCCTCTGTCACAGTGAGTCAACACATATTTGAGTCCTTGAAAAGATTCCTCTTTCACCTGCGCTACACTCAGCGTCAGGGCACAGAAGTGCACTGCAGAAGTCAAACCAGACGCTGTGCCACGGCCACTCGCTCTGCGCACCCAATGTGCACAAGCTTCCTGTGTGTGGTGTGGAGTATGGTGACCGCCAAGTTTTCTGGTCGTGGCCTCTTCATATACAGATTTTTATTTAAGACTCGGACAAATTAGTGACAGAAAGCAATCCTCAGCAGAAATCTCCTGGGAAGAGAAGGCATTGTTACCTGTGAGATGGAGCCTCCCAGGATGAAAGACGGTTTTTCGGAAGCCACTGTGGTTTTGGAGGACGGGATAAGGGGAGGAGGGGGCCTCGTGGGTCGCGTTGTCGGGAGCCGGACCGCTTCGGGGAGATTAGTTATCACTTGGTGTGGAGCAGGCTGCAGGACTTTCAAAGGGAAGGAGAAGATGATTTCAAACAGCCCATTTCATAGTTTGCAACACCCCACTATCTCAGTCATCCCTGAATGTTTAAAGCACAAAATGAATTTGGAGTGCACGATGAGGCTGAAGATGAACACTTCTATTCTAAATTTCTCTTACACTTGAATTAAAGCCATATACACACTCAGGTCACACATGGTATTCGGGAGGCTGAAATATTCAACTCCCTGTCAAACCGGAGCTTTCAAGCTGATGTTCATTTCAAGCTATTTTTGCTTAGCATAGGCAAATGGCAATCTTTATAATCCTGTCTCTCTCTCCATCACTCTTTGGACCTGCTTCTTACGAGCAGCTGATGCTGCAACTGTGGAGAACACACAGACACGACTGACAACCAGCCGTACGCCCCCTTTTACATCCTGCAGACTTTGAGCAACATTCACGGGTTCTGGCTCTCACAGACTCGGCCATCTCTTGCGGTGGGGGAGGGGATCTCAAGATTTTTCAAAAGTACAGGTACTCGTAACAGGAAAACCAGTCAATGTCACAGTGGACATGCGTCAACACCAACTTCCCAGTGGCCTCGGTAAATCTCAACTGAGTACAACTGATGAAGGGATGTAGAGAAGCCAGAAGGTACTTCTGAACCGGGAAGGACATGTCCTGGAAACCACCCATGTGTAGCACCGGTAGGTAGATGGCCGGCAGCCACTGCGCAGAGGAACAATATTTACCTGGCGGGGCACTATAGCGGGCTGCACTCCTATCGGGCTGTGGAGCGGCTGCACTGACTTCTCTCGGAGAGAGCCTACACGGTGACGCTGACCTGGCTGCGGTCCCGTGCATCTGTGCCTCCTGTTCGAGGGCACGTGTGACCTCAGCACAGGGCATATAGGCGACTGATTTTCCTATGAAAGTTAAAGTTATCAAAATAAGGGAGGAACCCCAAATGAAAATAGTAAGTGTGAAAGGACCAAGCCCACACCATCCAGGGGCAGATCCGACTACACACTAATAAATTAAAATCTAAAATTCCTGGGGGGATCCACCCACACAGAGGTGACATCTGTGTATGCACCAGGACCTAATAAAGTCCTAAAAAACTCAGTTATGATTTTTCCCTTTAAAGGACAAAGTATTCCTTTTCTTCTCAATAGGAAAATTAGCATTTTCACATGCAATAAAGATCACAACAGGCAAACCTCAGATTATCCAGTCATTCTGTGAATTCAAGTCTTGCTTGAATTAGATCTCTGAGAATTTCAACTCTTATATTTAGCCTGTTGAAACCCACCACTTAACAGTCAGAAAAATAAACATAATTTAGAAATTGAAGTCTTCCAAAAGATGCAGATCAAACTAATCCAAAAAAAAAACCTACACAAGATTATAAAACTGTGAATTTTACTATAATAATGCTAATAAAAATTACTCTGTATGATTTACCTCTACATTAAGTATAAAAAAACCCCTTAAGCATTTCAATGGGTACATCAGATATGCAGTCACATTAATATTTTAAAATACATATAATTATATAGACGTTTCTTTTCCTTTTTAAAATGAAACTGATGCTCTAATTTTGGAAAATCAGAAAAGCACAAAGAAGAAAGTGAAAATCATCTGTAACCCAAACCACTTAGATTTGGGGTATTTCAATGACTGCCAGAACAAATTCCTATCCATTTTATTACTCCTTTGCTTACTAGTCTTACCCATTTAGTCTTCGAGGTAAATCTAAATTTAAAATCATTCGGAGCAGTTCCTCTCCAAACAAAACGTCACTGGAATTTTCATTAGACTTGCATTGAATTTATGAATGCAGGAAACCTGACATTCCATAATAATGCATTTCTGAAATGAGACATCTAGACTTTCTTGTAGGTCTTTTCTATACATTCCTTGTTAAAAATTATTTGTAGATGTGTTACATCTTGTTGCCAGGAAAACCATCTTTAAGATGCATGGTTTACATATATAACTGATTACTGCAGATATATAGGAAAGCTACAGATTCCTGTATATCATTTTTTTCCTCAGAAACTTAATGAACTTTCCTTTTCACTCTAATAACTTTTCAGTTGATTTTTTTAAGCTTTCTAGGTAATCTTATCCTGTGATAAGTAATTTGTCTTCTCCCTTCGAACAGCTACACTTATTTTTTATTCCTTTTTTCTTTACTGAACTATAGGAGGTAGTGATAGTTCCTACCCAAAGAGAAGGTCTCTAGCACGTCATGATTAAGACGATTTAGAATTGGTTTATAAAGACTCATCAGCACAAGGCATAGAGTTCTCTGGCTTACGGAGAGGTTCTTAGAACTAGAAACGATTACAGGAATCAGCTAATATTAAGTATGCCCTTCAGTGGGGAGCCTGTGTGATTCAGTGAGTTAAGTGTTTGACTCTTGATTTCAGCTCGGGTCTGATCTCACGGATCATGAGTTCGGGCCCCGTGTTGGGCTCTGCAGGGACAGTGCAGAGCCTGCTTGGGATTCTCTCTCTCCCTCTCTTTCTCCCCCTTCCTTGCGGGCGCACGCTCTCGCTCTCTCAAAATAAATAAACTTTTAAAAATCGTATGTACTTCAGAGAAAGACCAATATCATATGATTTCCCTCATGTGGAATTTAAGACACAAAACAGATTAACATATGGCAACGTGGGGCGTGAGAAGAAAAGAAAACAAACCACAGAGACTCTGAATGATAGAGACCAAACCAACGGCTGATGGAGGGAGATGGTAGAAGATGGGCTGGATGGGTGACAGGTGCTAGGGAGGACACTTGTGATGAGCACTGGTTGTTGTATTTAAGTGATGAATCACCGAATTCTACTCCTGAAGCCAAATTGCACTGTATGTTAACTAATTTAATTTTGTAAGAAGTATGTACTATGTGCAGAGCACTGTGATTACATCAATTATCTCACCAAGCCCTCGTGACCAATGAGATTATTAACACGAGTTCATAGATCAGGAAACTGAAGATCAAAAAAAAAAAAAAAAAATCACACCAAGGGCACAGTACCAGGGATTTTTCAAAAGCAGTGTAAGCCTAACTCCGAGATCTAACCACATGGCAAGAATGGCTCCCTGAAGCACTGAGTGTTGAATTTCAGATGCCTCTGGGGTACCCCCATCGAGTTGATGGGACTCTTCCCTTCTAAGACATATTAATAAAATGAATTAGATTAAGTGTCCTAATAAACCAACTTAAAAAGAAAATCATATCTTCCTTTCTAGAGAATTTAACAGCACAGTGTATGATAAATTCTATGTGATTGTTTTGTCACTTCCAAAAAGTTGACGATTATGTGGAAACTATTTTGTCGTGGAACTGTCAAAGAAAAAGTGGAAATTTAGATGATCAATTCTAAATTTAGGTTCTAAATACAGGTTTTAAATCATCATGTACTCAGGGCTGAAAAAATACAGAAACTAACAAAATAAACAGACTAGATTCAGCTGCACAGATGCATTAACTCTTAATCGGATTGAACTGATCTTGTTATACAGCCCTGGAAATTCAATTTTAACTCTCTCTACAGGTGTATGTTTGAGCTCCTCCACTACAGGAAAAAGGCTTCAAACTAAAGCAGGGGTCGGCCTGGGGTCCCTGGGACCTGAAAACAAGTGCCCTCAAGGTTCCCCAAGCTCTTCTGCAGGTGGAAAGACTTAAACCACCTCCGGTAAATCCAACAGCTGGACAACGGGCACCGTCTGTTACTTTCTAAGACAGACCATGAAAGTCAAAGCCATGGTCCTCATTCAAGTGGACTGCACCAGTCTGGTGATTGTTGATATGTTAAATCCACACTCTCACTGTTATTTACCATTCTATATTCTATGATGTTGCATTAAAGACATTTATATCATACATGCTGCATACAAGCAATTAAACTGCAACTATACAATTACATAAAGGGGCATATAAATATAAGGGAAATTATCCTTTACACTGAACTATGAATAGCTATCAATTTAGGAGAATCTTCAGGCACTTGCTTAACAAATTACTAGATGAACATACTAGGTAGATGAGCTAAAACAAAACTTAACCTTGGGACAAAATGTATCAACTGCCCCGATTTCTAGGGTCACCTTGAAACAAGCTATGTCATATTAATAGGCACGTTGGTATCATATTAACCAAAAATATAATTACAGTGTGGTTTTAAGACCACTGCACTATGATTAAAACTCAGGATACCATTCTGACCTACACCGCATGGATTACTGTGACTGACCACTGAGAAATGCAGTTCACAGTTTAAATTCTCAGAAGTTGGGCTCCAGCCTGATTGAGTCTCTCCAACTTCCAAGTACAACCCAACTGGTAAAGCAGATCAAGAGAAGATATTGAGGTCCTAAAGTAACTATATGGTATACACTCTATTAGAATGATCTAGATATTACTAACTAAAAATAAAATTCAGCTTTAGCATGAATTTGGCAAATATCATTTGAATGTCATTTCTTCTAGGTTTTAATTCTTCCAGCATTTATTTGAAATCACGTCTGCAAGGAATGCAGTGACAGACTTTTAAATTACTCTGTAATCTTTCTCACTCTCATGACAGACTCTCTTGTAATTGGACTGCTCAAAAGATAAGCGCTTCTGCTACGTCCATTTATACTCTAGTTCATTTAACTCATTCCTTCAACATGTAATTACTGAGTTAGCAACTGAGGATTCCCTACACCCAATATACTAAAGGCCCTCAAATCATTAACGTTTTTACCTTCACTGAAGAAATCTTCATTTAGCACCTATCATACACCGAGCCTTGCTAGGTGTTATTTTTACTAGCGTAAGATTTATACTTAAAACATTAGCAATCTTATATTTAGAACTCTAACATTAGAGGCTCAGGGCGCCATCTGACTAATAACTCGATCATTTCAGTACCACAGCTCCTATTTTATATTAAATAGCCCTTGGCATTCTACAGCTAATTGCTCTTATTTATATGAGGTACTGCAAAGAGTCTTATATCCTAAGCATATTATAGTATGTAGTTGGTCATACTGTCAACCAGAACATATGTGCCATTTCCTAACCACGCCAGATGAATGTATTGAAATTTAGAAATCACTCCCCTCTCCTCCTTTTAAAGAAACTAACTGTATCTATCATGAACAACTAAAAGGGGCATGCACAGGGGCACCTGACTGGCTCGGTCAGTGGAACGTGCAACTCATGATCTTGGGGTTGTGAGTTCAAGCCCTATGTAGGGTGTAGAGATTACGTAAAAATTAAAATGTCTTATGAAAAAAGGGGGAGGGGCTTGGGTAGCTCAGTCAGTTAAGCATCTGATTTCGATTTAGGTTACAATCTCGCAGTTCAAGAGTTCGAGCCCTACATCGGGCTCTGTGCTGACAGCTCCGAGCCTGGAGCCTGCTTCAGATTCTGTGTCTCCCTCTCTCTCCCTCTGCCCCTCCCCTACTCATGCTCTGTCTCTCTCTCAAAAATAAACATAAAAAAATTTTTAAAAGGCATGCACAACTCAAATCTGTCACTTGAAATAACAATGACATAAAAATAACACCACCTTCAACGGTGTCTATTACGGCCGTGTGTATAGTAATGCACTAATTATTATTATAAAGTATATATTATGGCATATAATATTACATAAAAAACATTGCTGGGCCATGTGTTACAAAATACTGACTACTGATTCTTTCTTATGCGTTGTAATCGCAGCAAGGGAGAAAGAGATAGACAGACAGACAGACAGATAGATAAGTAGATACGTAGATAGGCAGGTAGATAGATATAATAGATAAACAGATTGATTCATAACTTGCACTTTATAGATGAGAGAACTAAAAGTCAGAAGACTGAAGGGACCTGGCCAAACACCTGGTAAATGCCAGGATGAGGGCTGAGTCAGGATCTGACTGGCACCCATACATTACACAAAGTTGTCCTCAGAGGATCAGAGTATTACACCCTGCTGTCACATGGGATCCGCCTGGAGGACAGGATAACAATTCCCACTAACTCTGAAAACTCAGATGAGTAAAGCAGAAAGAATGGTTTTTACGTCTGCCAGCATAGAGATAAATATCAGAAAATTCATATTAACAAAACCCATTAAAACTGTTACTGCCATACAAACATGCCTCAACTGTCTGAGGTCAATTTGAAGGGGTTCTATGTGTTGGGGCAAGAGAAATAAATCAGTTGACATGCTGATAAACTACAAAGCCTGAAGACCCACTCTGGAGCATGGTTTTGGTTCCCCTCAGAAAAGTGCTTTGTGACGACGGCTCTGCCTACCTTCCCACTCTCTGTTCGGACTCTTAGCGGTGCCACACGGACTTGTGGAACTTCTACATTCTAAATCTATCTGTTCTTGCCTCTGTCGCTGTTCTTCCAGGAGTGCGGACTCATGCATTGCTTTAATGTGTCGCTGGTATAGTGCATAGCCGCTCACTGGGGTTCCAATCGGTATATTACATGGGGTACAGGAAACCTACAGAAGGAAAAAAAAAAAATCTAAATATGCCAATGACCAACATAACAACAACGCTCTGTTGCAGATAATGCTTATTTCCGTAACATACTGGTTGATAGGATGTTGCCATTTTTTTAAATGTTTATATTTGAGAGAGAGAAAGAGATGGAGTGCAGGTGGCAGAGGGGCAGAGAGAGGGGGAGGCTCAAAATCCGAAGCAGACTTCAGGCTCTGAGCTGTCAGCACAGAGCCCAACGTGGGGCTCGAACCCACAAGCTGTGAGATCAGGACCTAAGTCAAAGTCAGACGTTTAACCGACTGAGCCATCCAGGTGCCCCGGATTTTGCCATTTTTTAATCAAAATAATCTTCAAGTGTAATGCTTAAAATGCTGGACATTTTACTATCAGAACTGAACATAATATCAAATCACAAAAGAGTGTGGCTCAGGTGGTTAAGGGTCCGACTTCATCTCTGGTCATGATCTCATGGTTCATGGATTCCGGCCCGGGTTGGCCTCTGTGCTGACAGCTTAGAGCCTGAAGTCTGCTTCGGATCCTGTATCTCCCTCTCTCTGTCCCTCTCCCCTTGCACACTGTCTCTCTCTCACTCTTAAAGATAAATAACATTTGACCAAGAAAATCACCAAAGTTGTAATAAGAGAAGTCAAAATATTTCTGTCTGCTTTTTACTTATGGTCATGAAACCCCTGCTCGCTCAACCCCCCACCCCCCCACCCCCGCTCTAGGCTTGCTCAGCAGGGACTCGCACTCCCTTCTGTGGCTTTAACCATCATCTGGATGCTAACGACTCCTCAATTTCTATCTCTAAGATGTCTGCTCCAAGTCCCATACTCACAGAATGGCTGCATAATAACTCCACTTGGGTATCTCAAAGCACCTCAAAACCTGCATTCAAATAGAAACTTTTCTTTTCCTAAATTCAATGCCTCCCCTTAGTGACCTCCATCTTAGGAAATGGAACCTTAACAGCTTAAGCCAGAAACCTGGCAGACATCCTGGGCTAATCAACCTCCCCTCCCACAACCAATTCGTTAATGTATCAGGGCTGCTGTTAAAGGTTACTTCTTCAGACAGGCCATCCCTTCCCACCCAGTACACCTCAGTAACTTCCTCCCCACCTGCCTTCCTCCTGCAGCCCCGTTTCTTTCTTTCAGAGGACACAGACAGCACTTAACAACAGCACAATCTGCAGGAGTATAGGTTGTCCTTGTTTATTTTCTGTCTCTCTCGCTTCATGAAGGAATGAACCCAACATGTTCAGTTCAACACTAAATAAACAGCCCTTAATACAGGCCATTACTTCATGAATACAAAAACTTCCGAGGAAAAATAGAGATGTGACTTTTTTAGAAACAATTATCTAAATAAAGACTTCCACAGTTATTTCTGCTATTACAGAATTCTTCACGGACCCCAAAACACGCACATAATTTACTTGCCTTTGTGCTCTGGCTTATATATAAACATGACTCTTCCTCCTTTTGCTATAAAGCCTAATGAATTGCTTTATTTCCTTATTTTAAATGTTTATTCTTCAAGTACAGTAATTGTTCCACGAATGTCCCGGTTAGTGATGCTGGTTATTTGGCAAGATGCACTCTATTTTTATTTATTTATTTATTTTAGAGAGAGAAGGAGCATGTAAGCAGGAGAAAGGAGCAAAGGGAGAGACAGAGTCCCAAGCAGGCCCCATGCTTAGCGCGGAGCCTGATGCAGGGCTAGATCCCACAACCCTGAGATCATGACCTGAGCCAAGAATCAAGAGGCAGACGCTCAACCCACTGAGCCACCCCCCTGCCCACAAAATATTACTTCCTATGTGGAGTCTTTAAATGTCTCATTAAGAAGGAAGCTCTCCTTCAGAAATATCTATACTGTATTTTCTAACAGAGCATCATATTTTAATAATTCACCTTAATTTTTATTATATTTTTCTATGTCTTATTATCAAGACCAATCTCTAAATTTTTTGAAGTCAAAGATTATGATATATAAATATTCCATATAGTATTAACAATGTTATTGGGGTTTTTTTCTTTTTTTATTTATTTTTGAGAGAAAGAGAGAGACAGCGAGAGCAGGGGAGGGTTAGAGAGACACGGAGACACAGAATCTGAAACAGGCTCCAGGCTCTGAGCTAGCTGTCAGCACAGAGCCCGACATGGGGCTCGAGCCCTCGAACCATGAGATCATGACATGAGCCGAAGTCAGACGCTCAACCGACTGAGCCACCCAAGCGCCACCCCACCCCCCCTTTTTTTTTTTTAACATTTATCTTTGAGAGAGAGAGAGACACACACACAGAGAGTGTGAGCGGAAGACTGGTCACAGAGAGAGGGAGATACAGAATCAAAAGCAGGCTCCAGGCTCTGAGCAAATGGTCAGCACACAACCTAACACGGGACTCGAACCCATGAACCATGAGATCATGACCTGAGCTGAAGTCAGACGGTTAACCGACTGAGCCACCCAGTCCCCAACAATGTTGTTTTGAACTGGACACTCAATAAATGTCCATTTGAGTAAATCAATGAATAATTGTTTAATGATTTTTTGTGAGTCTATCTTAAGCACACACTTACCTTTTATAATTATCATATGAGATGGGAAACAAATTTATATCCCCTAAAAAAAGCAAGAGCTACAATATTACTAGGTAAAAGAGCACTACCCAAGTCCAGAATTCAGTGTCAAAACAGTCAAGCTTGTAAAGATTATTCAAGTAGGGGCACCTGGGTGGCTCAGTCGGTTGAGCATCCGGCTTCAGCTCAGGTCATGATCTCACAAGTGTGGGTTCAAGCCCCGCGTCGGGCTCTGTGCTGACACTAGCTCAGAGCCTGGAGCCTGTTTCAGATTCTGTGTCTCCCTCTCTCTCTGACCCTGCCCTGCTCTCGCTGTCTCTCTCTGTCTCTCAAAAATAATAAAAAACAGAAACTCAACACGCCTTTAAAGAATCCAGAGAGGAAGTCTCAAGGGAGATCCAAAAATACATTGAGCAGAAAGAAAAGGAATAAACAACATATCGAAGGTAGTGGGACACGGCAAAAGCAGTTCTGAGAGGGAAATTTGTAGCGTGGAATACACACTTTATTTTTTTAAGTTATTTATTTATTTTGAGAGAGACTGAGACCCTGGGAGTGGGGGAGGGGCACAGACAGAGGGAGAGAAAGAGAATCCAAAGCAGGCTCCATGCTGTCGGCACAGAGCCTGATGTAGGGCTCAAGCTTACAAAATCATGAGAGCAAGACTTGAGCTGAAGAGGCGCCTGGGGGGCTCAGTCGGTTGGGCATCTGACTTCGGCTCAGGTCATGATCTCACTGCTTGTGGGTTCAAGCCCTGTGTCGGGCTCTGTGCTGACAGCTCAGAGCCTGGAGCCTGCTTCAGATCCTGTGTCTCCCTCTCTCTCTCTGCCCCTCCCCTGCTCACGCTGTCTCTCTCTGTCTCTCAAAAATAAATAAAAAACATTAAAAAAATTTTTTTAAAAAAGATTATTCAAGTATTCATTTATTTACATTTGTAAATAAAACTAAACTTGGAAATGTATACGGAAGTTAGCCATAATCTTTAGAATTCATTCTTAATATTCAAAATCTACTTATATGTTTATTATACCGCTGTTTTATACAACAAAACAAAAGCAAAGTTTGCTAACATTTATGAAGAGGATTATATTTCTTTGGTTGTTTGGGTTTTTTTTTCCTGAAATGGAAATGACCATTTTGATCAACTATGACAATGACTCCATTTGAAAAAGCAGTAAAGCAGCGGATGACTGGATAAACACAATGTGATATGGACACACAATGGGAGATTATTAGTATTAAAAAGGAAAGAGATTACGACATATTATTACCTGTATTAACTTTAAGGTCTTTATGCTAAATGAAACAAGCCAGTCATAAAAAGACAAATACTGGGGTGCCTGCGTGGCTCAGTCGGTGCTGACAGTTCAGAGCCTGGAGGCTGCTTCCGACTCTGCCTCCCTCTCTCTGCCCCTCCCCTACTCATGCTCTGTTTCTGTCTCAATAAAAGACAAGTACTGTATAACTCCACTTATATGAGGGATCTTCTAAGTAGCTAAGTTCACAGTGATAGAAAGTAGAAGGGTGGGGGTCATGAGCGGGGGCAGGCGGGGGGGTTACTGTTTAACAGGACAAGAGTTTCACTTCTGCAAGATGAAAAGTTCTGGATGGAGATCTATTTCACAACTTAAAACCAGTGATGATGGTACATTTTATGGTGTGTGCTTTTCACCCCACAATTCTTTAAAAAGTCAAGTACTGGTTAAGAAAGAGAAGAAGTGTCTCTAAAGGTCTTTGTTTTTCAACTTCTCTTCCTCGCTTTGGAAACTCACCATGGGGGGGATGACAGCGGCTCTGTGCTGAAGCTGCGGCAGGTCCAGTGGGTTTGGTTTCACTGGGGAGGAGACCAGTATAGATCCAGAGGGGGTTAACAATGAAGGCTTCGAGTCCATAGGAAACATTCTGCAATTGGCAATAAAAAAATGATAAATTGATATAATCTTACTTAAGACTTTAAATGCACAATCATACTTCCTTCTAAGTAGCTAATACGTAGGTATGCACGCATGTACACACATGTGAACCTCAGAAGATAATTGACGAGTAAGGAAAAAAGGGAATCTGTAATGCTAATCTTCTAAGTAAAGAAACTAATATTGATTTATAGGTTGAAATTTACCTGAATTTAATCATCTGCATCTAACCAAGCAGTCTGACCAAATTCCATCCTAAAATGGAATTCTGTAAGTCCCAATCCACCACTAACACAGATTACAAACTAGTCCTCTGTTACAGAATGTTTTGCCAGGATCATAGAGTATGTTTTAAGACAACTGCCCGTGCCCATTTTAAAAACTGAAACTTTGACCCAAGATTCCAGACTCCTGGCTTCTCATGAGAAATGGGAAGAAATGGTAGCACAGAAGCAGCGTTCCTGCACACCAACAACATGCACTTGCCTTTTCAAACAGCACGTGTCCTCTGTTCCCCACAGTCCCTTCCTCCCCACAGCCACCTGCTTTACTCAGGTCCATGACTGCCACTGGAGTGTAGGACATCCACTACATGACCGGGGAAAATCATACACCAGTGCCACACCCCACACCTTTCAGGCTTGATCATACTTCCCAATGTTACTGGGGGAAGATGAACATTTTAAAAAGCGTAAGTTGATAAAAAAAAAAAAATGTATAAAAGAGAACAATTAACATTATATATAAAGAATAAAGATTGTATTAAAGATGTAGAAAATTGGAAGCGTTATTTGACAGTTTGGAAGTGATGTAGACTTTAGAGCGATATTCAAAGACCACCATAGGAATTTCTGAATTTCATCTCTTAGGGTGTTCCTCCAAGATTACTACTGTCCTGTACTTACTAAAACCAACAGTGAAAAACACAAGAGAACCCTCATCCTAGATGAACAGAATTTGGCGCTCAGCTGAGTGGCTTATTTGCCTTTCTTTTTAAAAAGAAGGAGAGAAGAAAAGAAAATAAAGAGTTGAACTGGATTTCTGATTAAATGATGTTTTAGTCTAATTCATTTCTAGAATTTGCACCAATCAAACATTCTACTGGGATTCTAGGGGATTCTCTTTCTTTCAAGGAAAAGGAAATCTCAAGAAAAGTAGACATACTAAATAAATCAATACCTATTCCTACAAAATACCTAACTTTTCACTGTAACTCAATGAAACCATAAAGATATAATACTTTTATATCACTAATTTAGTGACTGAAAATAGTTCTATATTAATGTATATCACGCATATGTTCAATTATAAATATGGATAATCTAGAACTGTAACAGATATAAAAAGGGATCATGATAACTACCCCTAGCTTGTATTTAAGTTATGCCTTCTAAAATATTTTCAGAACACTTCGCATGTTTCTCCTCCCACCATATGCTACCCGCCAGTACACAGGGAGGGACGGCAGGCCTTGCGTGGAGGCCGTGCGGGCTCAGAGCAACAAGCCAAGGCCTCTTGCCTTCACCACCTCATCGTACCGCTTCCCACACCAGGAACGGCAGTCATCTGTGGTTTCGTTCACAAGCTCTGTTAGAGAAGATTCCCTTCTCTGCTACGTATGGGATGCATGTAACCAACGTAGGAAAAGAGTATCATCTTGTTCATCTGAAAAAATTATGAGCAACAAATTGTCCTTGGTTATTTAAACAGACGAAGAGCATCATAACCCGGTACTAAGGGCAGAGAGACCACCTTGAACTTGCCAAGGTTTATACAGGAATAATCTCCACGGCCAGCACCGTTCTGTGACTCAGCATCCAACAGAGCAAAGAACAGGACAGTAGTAGAGGAAGGAGTCTCACCTCTGCCTCTCGGGCTCTCCATCCACATCTTCATCGGCACTGCAGGTGGCACTGGAGTCATTGTCTGACTGGGGCTCGGGCCTCTGGGCCCCTATTTGCTGGGCCACCACCAAGTCTTCATCTCCAGGCTCAGGCTTCTCACCAGCTCTCTCCAGGTCTCTCTCTTTGGTATTATCCCCTTCGATGTTAGATGGGTTGTTTTCGGCCACCCTCATGTCAACATCTGCAGGGTCTGCTCTGGTCGTCGTGGGGAGGTCAAGAACCGAAGTCACTTCAGCACTGTGCTCCTGATGTTCAACGTCCATCGGCTCTGCTGCCTCGACGGTGATGCTGTCATTCGCCTGGGCCTCCGCGCTTTCGTTTTCGACGGGTTTTGTGGTTGGCGCTGCGGAGGAGGGCGATGCGCCGGGCGCAGGTTCGCAGGCGGACCCGAGCTCGGCCACAGGTTCCGTGTTCCCTCGGGAAGGCGCATTTTCAGTGCTATCTTCGCCGGGCTTGACAGCTTCAACTGGTGAAGGAGAAGGAGCACTTTCTGTATCAGAACTATTTTCAGCACCTTAAAGATAATGATACAGCATAAAAATCTGATAATGGACGAGCTTCAGGGGGTGGCAGAGCCATGCTTCAAGGTGGGTTTAGACGAGTGATACTCCTTGCATGACCTCACCAAAGTATGCCAGCCACTGGGAAGCCTAAGTGTTCATAGAGCATGAAAGGGAGAGATCAAGCCGTCTTCACCTTCGGAAACTCAAAGCGTAAAAGCTTTTTAATATTGAGAAACCATTTACATGAAATCTGAAAAATGAAGAAAGATGAAAAAACAAAGCTAAACCAAAAAATCCACTCCCGGAAATGGTCACATTTCGGTTTATTTCTACCAGCCCGCTTCTGTGTTTTTCTTTTTACCCAGGAGGCCTGATAGTCTGTTCTAGAATGGCATCATCCAATAGGAACATAATGTGAGTTACATCTGCCATTTTAATTTTTCCAGTCGCCATGTTAAAAAAGTAAAAAGATCAATTACCTTTACATAATGTATTTTACTTAACCCAATATGCCTAAAATATTATCTTTTTAACACATAACAATATAGAAAACTAGTAATAAGATTTTTACCTTTTTTGGTATTAAGTCTTCAAAATCTGATTATATTTTTCATTTTTAGCACATCTCAATTCGGACTAGCCACACTTCAAGAGCTCAGTAGCCACAGGTTATCTAGTGGCTACCACACGGGACAACGAAGCTCTAGAGTAATATTACACAGGCTTTTAATTCAGTGTTGTAACCCTGGTCTTTCCCCAACATCATCTGTTTCATTTTATACGTGCAGTTTTGATCTCTGACATCTTTACCTAGACATTTCAAAGGAATCACAAATTCAGTACTTCCTACACTAGACTTGGACTCAACACACAAAAATCCCATTCTTTTCTACTGTTTACTACCTAATTAAGCCAGAAACCTACAAGTAATCTTTTAATCCTTCCGCTCACTGCTCCCCATGTTCTGTGTAGACAAGCATCACAGATTTTCTATAAAGATTGCTTGTAGGGACGCCTGGGTGGCTCAGTCGGTTGAGCGTCCGCCTCTTGATTTCAGTTAAGGTCATGATCCTACTGTTGTGGGATTGAGCCCCTTATCTGGTCCCACGCTGAGCACAGAACCTGCCTGGGATATATTCTCTTTCTCTCCCCCCGCCCCCTTCTGCTCACTCACACGTTAGCTCTCTCTCTCAAAAAGAAAAAAAAATTAAAAGATCCCCGAAGCTACCCACCTCTATTCAACCTCACAACTGCTGCTCCAGTCCAGAAACCACTCCGACCTTCCACCTCAGACCGTTCTCTACCACAACGCCAGTGAGCTGCTTAAAACCTGAATCTTACCAAAACTCACCCATGCACTTGCCCTTGGCATCGCCCTTCCCTCCGTGAGGGCAGGGATCCTCTATTCTGCTTATCGCTTAAGTCTTAGGGACAAGCACTATGCCTAGCACACATGAGACTCAAATATCTGCTGACGGATAAAGTGACTGAATGATTGTGAACACGTCCTAAATGGACTTCCCTTTTCCTCTATTACTGGACCCTCGGGCCACTTCCGATTTGCCACTATTATGAATAGCGTACAGATATGTTTACCGCAGCATTTTTAGATTTTCTTAAAATAGACAAGAAACAAAAATTTAAATCGCCCCCAAAATTAATATATATGCCTCCAATGAGAATCCCAAGGTTGGTAAGAAAGATTTTTAATTAAAAAAACTTTTTTAATGTTGATTCATTTTTGAGAGACAGATACAGAGCACAAGTGGGGGAAGGGCAGAGAGAGGACGCAGAATCTGAAGCAGGTTCCAGGCTCTGAGCCTGTCAGCAGAGCCTGACATGGGGCTCGAACCCACGAACCGTGAGATCATGACCTGAGCTGAGGCCAGACACTTAACCACCTGAGCCATCCACAAGCCCCAAAAAAGATTTCTTACACTGGATAAACTAATTTAGAGTTCATACAGAGAACAAGTCCCTGAAAAAATCTCAGAAAAGTATGAAAAGCATTACAGTGAAAGGCCTGCCTCTCCAGACATTCAAACTTACCACAAAGCCGATGTATCACATGTTTGCAACTGCCAGAGTGATAGACAAAATAAGCCAGCAGTACAGAAGACAATGTCTAGGAGTAGATCCTCAAGTAGATATCAAAGGTGACATTTCAAATCACTGGGTAAAGGAGGATTATTTAATAAACTAGCTCCCTCGGAACTGTCTCCTTGTCTGGAAGACAGACGTGGACCCTACCTTACTTTACACACAGAAATAATTCCAAAAGGAATAAAGGGCTTTTCAAATTCCAGAAGATCATGTAGGACAAGATCTGTAGAACCTCAGGAGTGCGTAGAAACGTCTTAAAGCAAAACAGGAAACTGCAGCTACAGATACATCATTTACACAGAAAACAATACTTAAACAACCACATGGGAAATGATACTTTTAAAGCATAACACAGTGTTTTAAAAGCCTACGAATGCATCCTCTCATTCATTCCACTAGGTACGAAACACCTACTGTGCAGGGTGCACTGGGGACGGAGCAGTGAAAAAACCAAACGGCACTCTAGAGGAGCTGACAGTCTAGTGCAGGGAGTAAGAAAACCGAGGAACCAATGAGACAGGGGGTATCACAGAGGAAAGGTGACCTCTCAGCAGAGCCTGACGGAAATGACAGAATGAACCAGGGACAGCCTGGGGAAGAGGTAGAGGGATTAGCACCTGCAGAACCCCCCAAGTGGGAGGTTGCTTTGCTCCAGAACAGCAAAGAGGACAACCTGGTTAGAACAGAGGGAACAATCACCTCCCACTGTCGGAGGGTTCTAATCAGAAAGGGGAAGAAATAACCAGTGTTGGTGAGGTCATGGAGAAAAGGGAGCCCTTGTGCACTGGTGGTGGGAATATAAATTAGTATGAAAAAGAGTATGGAGGTTCCTCCAAAAATTAAAAATAGAACTACCATATGGTCCAGCCATTCCTGTTCTGGGTATTTATCTGAAAAAAATACAAACACTAATTTGATAAGATAAATGCACCCCCACATTGATCGCAGCATTATTCACAAGAGCCAAGACTTTGAAACAATCTAAGTGTCCATCAGTGGACGAATGGATAAAGAAGGTGTAGGTACAGACACAGACACGTACACACAACAGAGTATTATTCAGCCATAAAAAAAAAAAAATACACAAAAAGGAATGCCTGCCATTTGCAACAACTTGGATAGCCCCTGAGGGCTTAATGCTAAGTGAGATAAGTCAGACAGAGAAGGACAAACACTGAAGGATTTCACTTGGAAGCAGAATCTTAAAAAACAAAACAAAGAAAACCATGAAGCATAGAACAGACTTATGGTTACCAGAGGCATCAGAGAGAAATGAATGAATTTAGCCAAAAGGTTCCCACGCTCAGTTATAAGACGAAGTAAGTCCTGGAAATGGAATGCACAGCATCGCGACTATAGCTAGTAACACTATACTGTACTTGAAAGTTGCTAAGAAAGTAGATCTTAAAAATTCCCAACACACACAAAAAACTGTAACTATATGAGGTGACGGATGTTAAGACTTACTATGATCGTTTCTCAATAAATACAAATGCTGAATGATTAGTTTGGACATCTGAAACTAGTATTATGGGACAATGATAGCTCAGTTGACAACAAAGAACATAGTGAGTAAGCAGAAAAGTGGTTTGCAAAATGGTCACAGAGGTGTAAGGGCCAGTCCCTGCCCAAGTCCTAGGCTTCTGAATGAGAGGTGAAAGTATCACAGGATTTGGAAGAGGAGCAACACGGTCTGATTGACACTTTAGAAGGTCCATTCTGGGTGTGGTGTGAAGGCACAGAAACTTAACGGGACAAAGAGCAGCAAACAGACCGATGGTGGGGGGGGTGTAAGGGGAGGCTCTCAGAGAACATGGGCCGTGGCTCAGAACCAGAGCAGCAGCAATGAGGGCAGGCCGAGGGGATGAGATTCTCAACAGTGCCTCTACGAAAAAGTGGATAATATCCAGTGACGGGACACATGTGGGGCGGGAGAGCATCAACTGTTGGCCCAGGAAAAGACTGGAGGGAAAAGAGGCCAACAGTGGTGGGCAATCAAAAGTGTGTTCCGGACGTTAAACTGGCTTTTGGGCATCCGAAGGAAAACGTTAAGTAGGCAGTCAGATGCATGAGCCTGGAATTCACATGGGAGTTCAAGTCACAGACATAAACACAAAATCAAAACAAAATACAGACAGAAGCTCAGGACAGAACCTCCCACTTAATAAGGTCTAAATATAAGGTAGCAATTACTGTTAATGAAAGATGCTACCAAACTGTTGAAAGGCTAACCAAAAGGCCTTACTTCATTTCATTCCCACTCAATGGAAAACCTCAAACCCAAGGGCAAGTTAACAAATCATTTGTCTTCACAATAGAAGCCGTATCTGTGCAGCAGACATCACCTGTCGGCCCTGAGCCCTTCCTCGAGGATTTCCTCCCTCCAAGCCACAGGAGGAGGGGTTCCAAGGCAGGGTGCTTCACCAGCACCAGCCAAATGAGTGTCTTTATTTTCCCTTAAAGAACAACTTAGCAGAAAAGAACAAGCATAAACCCAAATTTTGGTCAAGTTTTCATATTTTTGCTCCACCTCCTCTAATCGTCAGAGACTCATACAGTCGAATGTGTGGCGCCGCCGCACACAGTCGCTGTCTGCTCACGTGCTGCCTGCAATCTCCCACGGACGTGAGAGGAGCGGAGCCCTGTGATCAACTGTGCCAATAAGCATGAAATCGCAGGCCTGGCAAACTTTCCTTGATAGCTTCAAGTTCAGGCAACAGGAAATGGAGATCACACAATTCTAGGGGTGAGTTCATTTCCTATTCGTGAGAAACTAGTCTAGGGGTCCCAACACCACCAACACCCGCCACACCTAACCAGACATTTTTATGGCTCACGTAACCTTAATTACCTTAATGACCTTATCTGTAACCGTATTTCATAATCTGAATAACCTTATGTGACAATCCGAAAAGAGCTTCACACCAAGACAAAGAAACAGGAAGAAAACAGAAGGAAAAAAGTCACTTTTTGGTGCTCAGTTTCTGAACATCTGTTAGCCCATGTACCGACAGGGTTCTCTGCTCTGAAATAACCGTATTTATGATAATCAGGCTTGGGCTTTGGGGTGGACTGGATTATGTCCCCCAGGCTTGCCATGCTGAAGCCCTACCCCCAATGAGTTCCTATTTGGAGACAATGCTTCTAAGGACACAATTAAGCTTAAATGAGGCCATCAGGGTAGTGTCTGTACAAGAAGAGAGATACCAAGAGCACGTGTGCACGGTGCGAAGGTCATGTGAGGACAAAGCAAGCCAGGAAGAAAGGTTCACTAGAAACCAATCCGGTTTGCACCTTGATCTTGGACTTCAACCTCCAGGACCATGAAAAAATAAATTTCTGTTAAACGTTTAAGCCGCTCAGTCTGTGACAGCCCAGGTGGGTTAATACAGGCTCCATGTGCATTTACAACCCATAGAATACTACTGGCAACAAACCTGTAAAAATGAAAAGCCCTGCCGATCTCTTCAGAAGTCTATAAACACACCTTCCTGACACCTACGGTCTACACTCTGTTCCGCTCCCCCAAGAGTGAGCTCGCTACAGGATTCTCATTTTCCACAAATGAGCTATTTATTATTCAAAGCACGCATTCAAAACAAAACGTCAATTTAAAAGCCAACAACAGGGGCGCGTGGGTGTCTCAGTTGGTTATGTATCCAACTTAGCTCAGGTCACAAAGATTGTGAGTGGAGCCCTGCATCAGGCTCTGCACAGACAGCTCAGAGCCTGGAGCCTGCTTCAGATTCTGTGTCTCCCTCTCTCTCTGCCCATCCCCCACTCACGTGTGCTCTCTCTCTCTCAAAAATAAACAAATGCTAAAAAAAATTTTTTTTAAATAAATAAAAGCCAACAACAGGGGCACCTGTGTGGCTCACTCTTGATTTCGGCTCAGGTCATGATCTCATAATTTAGAAGTTCGGGCTCTGTGAGGACATTGCAGAGTCTGCTTGGGATTCTATCTCCCTCTCAAAATAAATAAATAAACTTTAAAAATTTTTTTAAAATAAAAGCCAACAACTTGTAGAAAACAATAAAATAAAATCTAGTATTTCTAAGACTCCTGGAAGGTATAGAACTTCCTAAGTTTAACATATGAGTGCCTACTAAGGAACGTATAGAAACAGCTCTGATTACATACAAAATTTAAACTCTGGTAATTTAAAATCAAAACAAAAAGTAACTGAGATGGGAAAAATATTTGCATATGCAAAATATGAACGTATCTAAGATATTATTTATTGAGAGCTATGAAAATCACTGAAAATCCCCACATCAGAGCAGTCAATTCACAAAAGAAATCTACAGAAACTTTAATACTAATGTAAACGGAAATAAATTAGGACCTTTTTTTCCTTTAGCAAAAACCCAAGAAAATATTTACTTTTTCAGGAAGTGGTCATTAATTTTTTCAAGTCACAAAAAAGATTTTATTTCCTAAGTTTCTTGGGCTGACATTCTTTTCTACTAGGGTCATTAATTCTTCTTACACGAAAGTATAAATATGACGTATGTAAGTAAGTCTTTGTAATAATTGAAGTAAATCAAACTCAATGCAACAAAGAGGGACATGTAATCAATGATACTCAGTGGACAAATAAACATGGCAATGAGACAGATGCACAAACACCTTCTAGATGATGGACTCCCGTTTTGAAGATCCTTGGTTGCAGCGACTGGACCATCTCGGGTGCCACATTTAAGTACTTGTTGATTGAATACATACATTGTGCTCAAGTTCAAGGTTTCTATGCCATGAAAACACTGATAATACTTTTTCCTTAAGGAAGCAATTCTTAAATAGTCAAATGACTAAGGTAACAATGACAGATTTGGCTAGCAGAAGTCACAACTAAGTTTAAGACTTTAAGATACCTTCACTGTCTTCTGGATTTTCTTCTTCATTAGAAGCTTCAATATCTTCATCCTCCTGAGCAGAAACAGTGGAAGCCACACTTTCACATTGAGACACATCTCGCTCTTCACGAGGCTTTCGTGAAGTCTAAGGAGTAAAAGAATATAAAATCAGGGGTGCCTGGGTGGCTCGGTTGGTTAAGCTTCCAACTCGTGATTTCAGCTCAGTGATCTGAACCGTGATCTCAGGTTCATGGGATTGAGCCCCATGTCTGGCTCTGCGCTGACAGCACAGAGCCTGCTTGGAATTCTCTCTCTCTCTCTCTCTCTCTCTCTCTCTCTCTCTCTCTCTGCTCTTCCCCGAATCACACCCTCTCTTGCTCTCTCACTCTCTCAAAATAAACATTAAAAAAATACTAATTTATGATTTAAACAAGAGGAAAAAAACCTTTTCATGTCTGAAATAACATAGAGCGTGGACACACGCACACCGGACAAGAAAGCTGAGAGTCTGACAACTGGTCTGGTTAACGTGAGGGCTCCTGCAGGGAGCCACTACCTGGCCTTTTTGTGTAGATAGATCACTTTCATCAAACTGATCAAAAGTTACATTTGGATAATTTTTTCAAACAACTTACCACCATACATGTACAAAGAGCTAAAAATGACAAAACTCCTGCTATTCTTCCTCTCTAAAAAATGTATTTTTCTAATAAAAACATGTATTTTTTCCTAATCAAAATAACATATTCATTGGAATATGAAGACCCAGATTTATGTTAAAGATAATAAGTGCTCATAATTCAACCAGCAAGGGAGCCTAAGCATGCTGATGATTTCCTTTCTGTCTCTTCTGTCTGCGTACATATGTATACAGGAAATAAAACCAGGATGACCCAATGTGCTTCTATACCCTGCCTTTTTAACCTACTATAATCATGAACTGAACATACCTCTCTACATTATACAAAATTATTCTATTTATTAATGATTCCATAAAAACTCTATCCCAATAAATATTTAAAATTCTGTTTTAAGGTATTAAGGCCATTTTTAAGTTCCAGTATTGTTAATGATGCTGTAATAACCCCCTTTCAGTGACATTAAGAAATCTGTGACTTCATACGCAACATCTGATCACTGGTGCTGCCAATGATCACTAGTGTTACTAAATTTCTTTTACTATTCATGAAGACAAATTTCCTTTTTTTTTAAACAGGATTTTCCCTTCTGTACACCATGTATTTACGTAAAATTGCTCGTTCTTCTACTGGCATCATGTATCTGTAAGAGTAAATGTGTACATAGTTCGGTGTGCGACATTAGCCATTTATCATATTTACACTCTGACATTGCTAACTATGAACTTAAGGTCTCTTGTCTTTGCAGACCGAGGACCCCAGGCCTGGCGCCTCTTGGGAAAGCACGCCCTTCCAAACTCTGTACTTCAGCGGACTTCGGTTGTAGGCGTCTCCCAGGGACAGTCCTCACAGAGGAAAAGAAATTATTGCTACCTCAGCTGTTAAAATTACCAACATTATTATTTTCTCATTTTTGGTTTACATATGAATACATCAGTAGGATCCAACCTAAAGCATTAACTTAGTCAAGAGAAAAAAAATCATTTCCCAAGATCAGAGTCATAGAACTGGGTGAAAGTCTGAGGCTGAAAAAATTCATCACTTTGGCAAGGATGCAGATAAAGAGGAACCCTTCTGCACTGCTGGTGGGAATGCAAACCGGTGCGGCCGCTCTGAAAAAACAGTATGGAGGTTCCTATAAAAATTAAAAATAGAACAACCCTATGACCCAGCAATTGCACTACTAGGTATTTATCCAAAGGACACAAAAATGCTGATACAAAGGGGCACATGGACCCTAATATTTACAGCAGGACTACGGACAAGAGCCAAAGTATGGGAAGAGCCCAACTGTCCACTGGCTAAAGAGTTAAAGAAGACCGGGGCGGTGGGGGGGGCGGGCTGTGTGTGTGTGTGTGTGTATGTGTGTACACCCTCTGGCTACACTTTTTTAAAAACTGCATGAATGCTGCAATATTTTTAGGCATTAGATAATAGCTACTCCGAGAATTTTTCCAGTGCGGAGGGGATATTCCTCCTTTGCTGATATCCACCCATTCTTTTTTTTTTTTTCACCCATTCTTTTGGTACTTCCACGGATGGACAGAGAGCAACATTTTACCGCCATGTAACATTCCTCCAATCCCATGCAAAAATCCCCTACTTTTCCGAGTAGTTTCTTCACCATATGATAGCACTCGTTACTTTTTAATGCAGTAATTCAAACCTACGGAATATAACACCTATATATCGTCCACTTTGTTTTAACAGATCCTAGATATTTTGTCATGTTTTCTTGAAATTTTTAAAAATGGTAAAACACTCTAAAAAAATGGAAGCCTGCTGTCCTATCATTTCAATTGTAATTTAAATGATTAGAGTACGAAGTTTTATTGACATCTGTGATGGATAATTTTGTGTCAACGTGGATGGGCCCCAGCATCCCAGATACATCCATTTACTCTGGATGCTTCTATGCAGGTGTGTGTTCAGTGAGGTTAACAACTCAATCGGTGGGCTTCTGAGTAAAGCAGATGACCCTCCACACTGTGGATAGGATAGGCCTCACCTAATCAACTGATGGCCTGATTAGAACTCAGTCTAAGCGCTCCCTGTCCCTTACTCCCGACCCTTACGGGGATCTATTCATGAGCCACATATAATGACATTTACTGAATTTGAAGCTAAAACAGAAAAACATTTAAAATATTTATGAATTTGGGGTGCCTGGGTGGCTCAGTCAATTACGTATCTGACCCGTGATTTCCATTCAGGTCGTGATCTCCCACGACTGGTGGGTTCAAGCCCCACATCCCGCTTTGCGATCCAGCACAGGAAGTCTGCTTGGAATTTTGTCGGCCACCCCCACCACCCCACCTCGCTCACATGTGTGCTTTCCCTCTCTCTCAAAATAAACTCAAAAAGGTATTTTTTAAGAAAATAAATAATTATGAATTCATTTTAAGATAATAATAAACACATTACGGTCAACCAAAAAAACATTTTTAATAAAAATAAGCACATTCCAAAACAAAAGAATTACTTTGTGAAAAAGTATTTTTTTATTGTTTTTGGAAATTCTTTCAATGTCTGCCTTGAGAGCATCGCAATTCTCAAATGTGCTTCTACATGCAACCTAATCTGCAGACATAATACTGTTTTCGTTGAAACACATATAAAAAATCTGGCCTCACAGAGAAATGTAGTTGGAAAGAGAAGTGTATTTAACATCTTTTCAGACAACCATGGATATTATTCTTTGATGCTGTACCAAAATTCGGCATGTAGTCAGTCACCTCTTAAAGGATAACTATGATGTGAAACCTGAAACCATATTAATAAATTTTTGGTACTCTATTAAAACCCATTCATCTATCTTGAATTTTGGTGTATTAGAAAATACTTTATAAATCTTTTATCCATACATGATATCCATTGCAACATCACAAATTGGTCACTTGGAAAACAAGGATTTACAGAGATTTTTTTCAAATCTGGATACGTTTCACTGTCTATCGAAATATCACTAATACCACTAATCTCATCAGGAAAGTCTTTGAGTACTAGGAAGATGGTAAACTCATGGGGAGGGATACAAACTTCTAACTTTGGCTTTAAAGTTCAAAATTTAAAAGGGGCAGCAAATACTACTGTTTGCTTTCTTTGACGGACAGGGTCACCTATTTTCAAGAAACTGCCGACTACGAATTTCCCACTGAAACTGAGGGATTTCCCATAAAACAAAGGGAGCTAGTCCAGCTTGGGCCTCAAACAACCGCGAGGTGCCTTCCCAGGACAGAAGCAGGGCCCTTCGGGGCAGAACAGAAGGGCTGCACACAACACGTCTCCCTTCAACCCCCACACACGTACTCAAGGGTCAAGACTTAGTAGAGCTCATCTGGACGGCTTCACCAAGGACAAGTGAAACTGGCATATTTGTTTCGGAACTGCAAACGCTGGACATGAAGAGAACGGGAAGTATTTAGCAGAGCAGTGTCCTGCCGTGATTGCTGCGAAGGCACCGGCGTTCTCCGCCGCAACAACTGACACTGTCTGTGCAAATTTAGCACTTGGGGAAAAGCAAGTACCATCTTAATATTTTTACAAAAACAGTTCTGACCTCATGGAATCCTCAAAGAGCTCTGTGGACTATGAGAACACTGGAACTTCCTGATTAAGGAATTTTCAATAATTTATACTTTCTGGTTTTTAGTATTCATCTCTGGGACTCTCTCTGGGAAAATGGTTTTAATACACCAAATCAATTCTTTCAACAGGGCCAACAGAACTCCAATTAAACTTTTCAATTCAAACTCCAGAGTGTTTCTATTTTTCAAATCCCATTATGGGAATTCAAAAGAACTGAACTGCCATTACTTCTAACACGAATTTCGCTCCTTGGACAGTAAACAATTTGTCAACTTGTGCCGAGAAACTAGCATATCCTTTTACAGGTGAATGCAATAAATAAAAATACAAGATGCAAAAAGTTTCTCTCTGAATCATATTTCAAGCTTGGAGACAAAGTAAAGCAAAAACAAAATGAAAACAAAATAAAAAAAGGTTCTGATATACTCACTTTCTGTTTATGCTGTTGCAAAAGGTTGTCCAGATTGTGTCGCCTTTTATAGTTAAAATAGAAGTTTTTACATTGCGCTTCACTTTTAGTTCCCACCATTTTGGCAATAGCTGCCCAGTTACGACCATGTTCTACAAGACCTATATTTTAAAAACAGACCAAAGATTAACTAAACAGTCATCTGATAAAGGAAACAAGAGAAATAATAAAATCAATCTAATCATGATATTCACAATCCTTAGCACTAAAAGTATGTTTTCAATTATTCATTGATATATTTCAGTACTTACTTAAATATGTACTGACTCACAATGCACGGACAGCTCTATTTTGCCACCCAAATTTTCAACATGCTCGTGAATGGGAGGGCTTAACCTATCCTTGCTATGCGTCCCCCAGAGAGCTAGGACAATGTTGAACACAGAGTAATGACTCCAACACTTGTAAACTGAGTGATGAGGTACTTCTAAACCTTTGGAGACAGTGTATCAAAAATAATCATATAAATAACACAAATAAAGACCTGTATGACTATATTTATAATTAGCCTGTCTTCAATCCATTCATAATCAAGAAATACCCTCAAAAAAAAAAAAAGTTGTGTTTTTTTTTTTAAGCCTGTTGTAGGGTGGCTCAGTCAGTTAGGTGTCTGACTTCAGCTCCAGTCATGATCTCAGTTCTTGGGTTCGAGCCCTGCGTCGGGCTCTGTGCTGACAGCTCAGAGCCGGGAGTCTGCATCTCCCCCTCTCTCTGTCAATCCCCCTGCTCATACTCTACCTCTCTCTCTCGCTCTCAAAAATAAATAAACATTTAAAAAATGTTTAAATAAACAAAAATAAGTAAAAAGCCTGTTATAATACAATGCATCACAGAAACCAATGCAATCTGACACTTTTTAGTCAAATTATATCAATACGTACACATACCTATCTTCAAGGAATGTGCGTATATAAATGCACACATACACGGGGAAGCTATACAGACAGGGATACACGTTAGATACAGATGGACCCAAACAGGAATTTCCAGTACAAATTTAACAATTTATGGGCAGACATAAGTTTCTCACAAGTAGCTTCCTTACTAACGACAACTGGATGATCACTTACAAATTCCGCCTGATACATGAACAGAGAGAGCTGAATGGGGGCTAAACAGTCTCATGGAGGCGCATCTACCTGAAGATGGCGGCTCTGTGATGGAGCTGACACCTATTTATTCCACTAGGACTTTTAAAATTTTTTTAAATGTTTTATTTATTTCTGAGAGAGTACAAGCAGGGGAGGGACAGAGAGAGGGGGAGACACAGAATCCAAAGCAGGCTCCAGGCTCTGAGCTGTCAGCACAGAGCCCGACGTGGGGCTCAAACTCACAGCCTGAGACCATGACCTGAGCTGAAGTCAGACGCTTAACTGACTGAGCCCCCCAGGCGCCCCTCCACTATGACACTCTAATGATCAGAGGAGAACAAATGTGAATCCTCTAAATGTGAATCTTTTACATGTAATCATGACAAATCACACTTTTGCTAATCATGGCAAACAAACTCCAAATAAAAATATTTTGAACACAAAAAACTTTAAACTGCTCTATATTTGGTAAAGGTGGTTTATAGGATTCCTAAGTGTATCACTCATTACCTATTACATAGAAAGTAAATCTGAAATGTGTCACTAAAAGGTCAACCCATTTACAATAATTTCTCTTCGGAACTTTAAGGTAAAAACATATCCTCCCGAAAGTTAGCTAATCTTTCTCAAAATTATTTTATTTAAAACAAACTATTTTTATTTATTAACCAATTATCTATCCTATTAGAAACTGTACTTCAGTTTTAAATTATACTGTATTGATAAGCAACAGAAAAAATACAAAATTCATAATGTTGTAGAGTAAAATCAGGGCCACACAGGGATTAGTGACAGAGACAATATTCAAACCTTTGTCTTGTTCCAAAGTTCATGCCCTTTCCTTTGAATCATGGTGCAATTTCTTACTAGTTTATAACCAAATGCCTTACCAAATACAAACTGAAAAACTATGTACCATGTTATTAAATCCAACTTCTAAATAACAGAAAATATAAACTCTTTATATTAAATACCCTCCAAAACAACTTTAATAGCATTTAATCACAACTATTCTGGAAAATGAAAATAGCCCACTAGCTCTCTAATGAAATAACATTCAAAATAAAACCGTACAGGGGCACCTGGGTGGCTCAGTGGGTTAAGCATCTGACTTCGGCTCAGGTCATGATCTCAAGGTTCAGGGATTCGAGCCCTGCATCGGGCTCTGTACTGACAGCTCAGAGCTTGGTGCCAGATTCAAATTCAGTGTCTCCCTCTTTCTCTGCCCCTCCCCCAGTCACATTCTGTCTCTCTCTTTCTCTCAAAAATAAACATTAAAAAAATATTTTAATACCTAAATAAAACAAGACTGTGTAGAGAATCTTCAATCCCTCCAAAGTGGGCCTCTTACACAAGGCACAGCAGGGCACCTTACCATCCTAAAGAACTCAAGTCTACTTCTGAATTCCATTTACCACTATAGAAGAACTTTCTTCTTTTTGCAATTGAAAAAATATTGGGCCCCTCTGACTTATTACAAATAACCCTAAAAAAACAAGCCAAACCCCAACCAACAAAAGGATCTAAAGTACTATCATTTACCTTTTTTAGCAACTTCCATTTCTTCTTCTGTCCATCGAGAGGTTTCTACAGGTTCTGTGGAAACTGAAATAAATATAGAGAACCGAATAAAGCAGAGAAATACTAAGATCAATCCTTCACTCACAGATCACATGGCCCCGACCTATTTATCTGACATAAAGCCTGTTTGAAGCATAAGGGGAAGTCATCTATGGAAACAAGATGGTGGCAGCCCGTCCCCCACCATTCTAAACAGGAATGAATATTCAAAACCTCTCAGTGTTGGGATCTTTCGCAATGTTCTTTGAAGTTCCATCCCTGTCTTCATGTCTGAACATCATTAGTGTGTTCTCTAAGAAGTCCCACCTCACCCGGTGCCTGCACACATAGCAGAGCTCCGTCCCTCCTCTCCTGAAGTGTCAAAGAAGAAAGAACTCTCCCCCTTTCTGTCCAGTTCTCTCCTGTTCTCTGAACTCACATCTGCTCCTCACTCCCAGAGGCCCTTCTGTCCATTCTCAGTACCTGGCAGCTAGTAAACACAGAAGGATCACGGACTGAACACGTTCTCTTTTACTTCAGAAAGGAAATAAAGACTGTATCATGCATGAAATGAGCTCTTGCTACATGGCCCCTCTCAATACAATAGTACTAACATCCACCCAGTCACTCAAATTATTACCCGTCCCCTCAGACCAATTTTTTACTCTCTCCTCCCATTTACTACTAACATCCATGGATGTATGTCAGTTCTAATCTGGATCCACCCTCCTGTTGCCTGGGCCGGTGCTTATGTAGAATGACACCCTCTGGTTGGTCCCTGGGCCTCCGGGCCTTACTCTCTCCAACCTGACCTCCACAATGGTCACCAGTTCACTTTCTAAAATGCCAGTCTAATTACAGCATGCTTCTATTTAAGAACCTCTGTGAGCTCCCACTTTGTAAGCAAAGCAGCATGTCATTTAAACAAGGTCCATCCTGACCTGCCCCCATGAGCTTGTCTAGGTATCTCCCATGGTATTTCTTACCATCCCCAGAACCTGGTTTCTTTCCTGCCTCACATTATGGTAAAAGTGGTACCACTGAACCACTGATACTACACATCATTAACAGACTCCCTTTATAAACTAATGAGACAATACTCAGTGAGAGAGAGAAAATTGCTTGGACTCTTAGACCCAGTATTCCCTTGTCTAATAATATATTCCTATTAAAAAAATTTTTTTAACAGAAAAAAAAAAGTTATGTGAATCAAGATTTGTTTTCTCCCTACAGTCTTATCTATATTAGTCTAAAGGTGGTGGGGCAGGAGCTGGGGTGGGGGGGTGGGAATGGGGGCAGCCTAATCATTCAGCAAAGGGAATGGTTCAACACAGTGTGTGCCTCAGGGAACACAATGCCAACATTTCACAGCCATCAAAAAGTAAAAATGAAGATCGCTTAGAAACTAGAAAATATTTGGGGCGCCTGGGTGGCTCAGTTGGTTAAGGAGCTGACTTTGGCTCAGGTCATGATCTCGTGGTTCGTGGGTTCGAGCCCCGCATCAGGCTCTGTGCTGACAGATAGCTCAGAGCCTGGAGCCTGCTTCAGATTCTGTGTCTCCCTCTTGCTCTGACCCTCCCCACTCATTCTCTGTTTCTCTCTGTCTCAATAATAAATAAAAACATTAAAAAAAATTTTTTTAACTAGAAAATATTTATAATATACACCAAGTTAAAACATCAGAAAAAGGGGCATGCAGCTAAGGTTACAACCAAGTGAAAAGAAAAACTATTGTATTAAGATAGCAAGATTGAGGGGTGGGGGGGGGGGGTCTTTTCCAAAAGACCTTGATATTAAAGTTTAAGAAATTTACAGGCCATGAAGAAATAAAACTTTCACTATTTGCAGATGATACAATACTATAAACTATCAAGACTGCTAGAACTGATAAATTCAGTAAAGTCTCAGTATACAAAAATCAATGTACAGAAATCTGTTGCATTTCTGTACATCAATAATGGAACAGCAGAAAGAGGAAATAAGAAAAAAAAATCCCATTTTCAACTGCACCAAAAATAATACATTACCTAAGAATAAATTTAGCCAAAGAGGTATAAAAACAAAAAACAAAAAACAAACCTGTACTCTGAAATCTATATTAAACTGATAAAAGAAATTCAAGAAAAAACAAAGAAATAGACATTCCATGCTCACAGATTGGAAGAACATATACTGTTAAAATGTCTACACTACCCAAAGCAATCTACCCATTCAATGCAATCCTTATCAAAAGACAGAAAATTCACAGAACTAGAGCAAACAATCCTAAAATCTGTATGGAACCAAAAAAGACCCCAAATAGCCAAAGTAATCTTGATAAAGGAAAGCTAAGTTGGAGAAATCACAGTTTCAGACTCCAAGTTACATTACAAAGTTCTAACAAGCACAACAACAGCATGGAGCTGGCACAAAAATAGACACACAGATCAATGGAACAGAACAGAAAGCTCAAAAATAAATGCACAAATATATGGTCAACTAATCTTTGACAAAGCAGGAAAGAGTATCCAAAGGGGAGAAGTCTCTTCAAACCATGGTGTTGGGAACACTGAACAGCAAGCAACATGAAAATGAATGAAACTGGACCACTCTTACACCACATACCAAAATACATTTAAAGTGGATTAAAGACCTAAATGTAAGACCTGAAACCATAAATTCCTAGAAAAGAACACAGGCAGTAATTTCTGACATGGGACATAGCAAGTTTTTTTCTAGATAGATCCCCTGAGGCAAGGGAAAGAAAAGCAAAAATAGACTATTGGGACTATATCAAAATGAAAAGCTTCTGCACAGTGAAGGAAACTTATCAACAAAACTAAAAGGTAGCCTGTGGGAATGGGAGAAGAGATCTGCAAACGACATAGCTGATAAAGGGTTACTATCCAAAATATATTAAGATCTTGTAAAATTCAACACCCAAAAAACAAATAATCTGATTTAAAAATGGGCAGAAGACATGCACAGACATTTCTCCAAAGACATCCAGATGGCCAACTGACGCATGAAAAGATGCTCAACATCACGCACCATTCAGGGAAATGCAAGCAAAACTACAATGAGATGACCTCACACCTGTCAAAGTGGCTAAAATCAAAAACACAAAAAACAAGTGCTGGCGAGGATGTGAAGAAAAGGGAACCCCTCATGTACCGTTGGTGGGAATGCAAACTGGGGCAGCTCTGTATGGGGGCTCCTCAAAAAGTTAAAAATAGAACTAACCTACAACCCAGGAATCCCTTACCCAAAGAATACAAAAAGACTAATTCAAAGGTATACATGCAGCATTATTTATGATAGCCAAGATACAGAAACAGCCCAAGCGTCCATCCATTGATGATCAATCAAATATTACTCAATGATATATACATGAGAGGATATTATTCAGCGATAAAAAAGAATGAAATTTTGCCATTTGCAACAACATGGAGCAAGAGTATAATGCTAAGTGAAATAATCAGAGAAAGACAAATACCATACAATTTCACTCATCTGTGGAATTTAAGAAACAAAACAAAATAGCAAGAGGAAAAAAAAAAAAAAAGAGGGAAACCAAGAAACAGACTGAAGGTTACCAGAGGAGAGGCAGGTGGGGATATGGGTGAAACGTGTGATGGGGATTAAGGAGCCTCCTTTGTCATGAGGAGTACCTGGGGATTAAAATAAAAACTAAAAAAAAAGTTCAAAGGCCGGAATTTCAGAGTATTTTTAGATCCCGGATCAGAGGGCCCTCCTGCCCTACCGGAGCACTGGAACAGAATCCGAAACAAAATTATGGCCCGTTCACTCCACTCCCGTCCACTCACTGGGCTCTGGTGGCGGTGGCAGAGGCGGCGGGGGCTCCTCAGTGGCCGCGGCGGCAGCAGCGCTGGCAGCCGCCGCTTCGTTAGTCATGGACCTGGTGATCCGGCCCTTCCGGCGGCCCTGACTGTTAGCGGTCTTACGCCCGCGGGGCGTGGCCTGCTCCCTCTCCTCCGTTTCTTCTGCGGCGCCTTCGGTCTTGTCCTTTTCCTTGGTATTTTCTCTGGAAGCAAAAGCAAAAGAGAATTTTGGGTGATTTACAAGGATACAGACATCTAAGGAGGTGGCAGCTTTGAATTTCTTTAATAGAATTTAAATGAAATTACCCAACATCTCAGTAAACTGAAAACAAAATTCATGAAAAATGCTGCCATACCCCAATTTTGAAGAGTTCTGACTAGCTCAAATTAAGATATTTCGCAAAGGTCTGTTTTATTCATTAGTGGACTTAAAATTTAAATGCATTTCAAATCAAATCACCTATTACATAGGAGAACACTCTGAGGACGTAACAAATGGCTGCAGAAAAGCCCCTAGAAAAGCCGGGATCCCGAGGCGGTGGGGTTCGCCCGGAGTCCTGGACTTCTTGCCTTTGCTCCAAGTTTTCTCCTCTGAAAAGGAGAGGCTGACACAGCTGGCCTTTCTGTAGTAATGATGAAGGACCACAAGGCAAGCTGAGGGCCAAGCACAAGCTCGCACCCTCCGCTCCCCCAGGTGGGAAGTGTGTAATATTCCTCAGGAGCTCCTGGCTGCCCCAAAACAGGAAGAAGACAAAAATCAAACACTTTAACTGCTACGAGTCTTCACCAGTTTACAAGAAAAAGGCAGTTCCATCAAGAGCCTAAAGTCCAGGAACTCCCTTCGGTTTTAATGTTAATGCTTCGCTAGAGGGAAAAACAACCTAAGCTTGACAATAGCTAGGCTTCCAACCCACCCTGAGTCTTTAGCACACGAAAATCCCTTTAGGAAGTCCCTCTGGCCTTTATCTCCCCCCACCCCATTCCAGAAACCAGTCACTCCCCACACGTATAGGTACCTCTTTCTGCCCTCAGGTCCTGTCCCCATGCTTTTAATAAAATCACCTTTTTGCACCAAAGACGACCTCAAGAATTCTTGGCTGCCAGCTCCGAACCCCCCACCATCACTCCAAAACCCCATCGGTAATAATCTACAATACTGTTTCATTAAGCCAGGCTCGATCCTGCAACCCTGTTATGTGCAAACAGGGGAGCATTGCCCAGCGGTCGGGAGAATGGTCTGGAGCCAGGCTGCCTGGGTTGGTACCAGAGCTGTGTGATTTACTGGCCATGCGACAGCCTTGAAAAGCTACCTCCCCTCCACGGGCCCCAGTTTTTCTCATCTATAAGTGAGGATAATAAAAGTGTGTTCCATAGAGCTACGTTAAGGATCAAAGCAGTTAATTTATATAAAATGCTCAGAATAGTGCCTGAAACAGAGTAAACGTCATACGTGTTTTCTGTAATTAAGGCTAAATCTCCCTCAGCACTAAGGGAAAACTACACAACCAATCAACCGATAAATGGTCATTACTATTACCAGCATTGGTACCACATATAGTACTGGCAGACTATTCTCAGCACCGCTATCTCCCAGGGCTGTTAGATTTAAAAACAAAGTCCTTAAAGAACATTTTTGCAAATGAACGGATAGGTGACAAAACTCAAAGACTCAACTACTCTTGCTTAATGGAAGGTGCTTTTTTCAAATTTTATCTACTTCAAGCAAAGATCTGTAGTAGCTTACCAAGTTACTGGTTTCCCCCCCAAATAAAACAATTCTTCAAGACTTTTTCCCCTTCAGCCCTTGAAGTTCCCATTCAGCCCTCTCTCTTCACTTCTTGATTCCCTTACCAATCTGCTATTACTACAACCTCCTCTTACAGTTGTTTTATCAAAAGCCACCAATGAGGGGAGAGGGGGAACTCACCAAAGACTTACAAACTGCAAATCCAAGGACTTTTCTCAATTCTTGTCACATTAATCATCTTGCTGCAACTGACCCTACTTCTCTTTATCTCCATCTCAACTGAGCGTTTAGGACTTCATGCTTTCCTAACATGCCTGCTGCTACCCTGGCTCTCCTTCTGGGGATCTCCTCCTTCCTTTCCTCTCCATTTCCTCACCCTGGCCTTATCTCTGTGCGGTTACCCCCTTCACGTCCGTTCCCCTGGGACTGTAGGGATGCAGGTCTGATTGAGGTTTCCCCTCTGACCTTGAAGGCCAGCTAACACCATTAACATTTCTGGGGGCGGGCCTAAAGATGAAGGTTAAGACTAGTCACGCCCTACCTGAGGGTTCTGGGTCCACTCTGTAATTGGTTAAAGTTACTGTCAATGATGGGATGCTACAATGATTGGACCCCTGTACCTGTGTCACAATTTCCTGTAACTCCGCCTTCCCAAACTCATAAAAGGCCCTGCCCCCCCATGGTCGGGGCTCACTCCAGGTGGATCCAGTGTGTTGGTGAAGTCTGTGAACCCGAGTTTAGGCTAGCTGGGCCTAAATTCGTAATAAAGCCCTTTGCTTTTGCATGCGTGCTTTGGCCTCCCAGGTAATCTCTGGTTTTTTGGGGCGATATTAAAATCTGGGCATAACAGGACAACTCCCAGTCTGTACCTTTGGGCTCACACCTCACATCTCCTAAAGCTCCTAAGATCCAAGCTGGTCTTCCCAAGTACCTGCTGGAACTCCCCATCTATACACCCAGATTCCTCAACGATACAAGCGGGATGTGTCCAAAAACTTGCCTGCCACCACTCTGCTTCCTGTTCCCCCCCCCCCGCCCCGCCCCGCCCCGTGCTCTCGTCATTGGTCACTAACGGTACAGCCATGATCAGATTCATTCACGATGACAGATCTGACATCATCTTTAGCTCTTCCCCTCTTCCTTTACCTCCTATCTGTGATCTCATGCCAAGGCTTGGTTATTACATCTCAGTGACAGTTCTCTCATTCATTCCACCATCTCGATTTCTACTGCCACTTGCCCTGTCAGTGCCTCGGTATCCCAAACCACTCTTCCCTGATTTACATCTCCAATCCATTCATTCTATGCTGCCCGTGGGTCAATATTCTAGCAGAACAGCTTTGGCGTGAAACCATTCCATCCATTCAAATTGCTACCTGCTCCCAAACAACAACTCACAACACATTCTTCTGAACAAAGTCTATTCTAGCTTCAGTAAGCCCTCACATAATGTAACCCCAACCCGCCCCCCCCCCACTGCTTTTCTTCTTCGGCGACCCTGTGTTCCAGTCTAATGACACCGTGATCGGCCATTTCTCACAGTGGCACATCAAGTCTGGCTGTTCCCTCTATTCTTCCCACACTAACCCATTAGCTCCTGCATAAAGCCCTCTAAACTATCCAGACGGAAGTAACCCTGAACTCTTCTCAATCTCCCAACGTCCTTTCCTGGTTCTGCTCATTTCTTAAATAGTACTTGCACCTCCCCTGGTTTTCCCCTACCAGGTCATAAGCTACTTGGGAACTGTACACATCTTAGGTATTTTTGCATCCTCTATAAGCGCTAGCTCGCATCACTAATAAATGAATACTTGCTGATAGAGATTTTAAGAAAAAGTAAAAACCAAGGCGTGCCAGTTCCATATGAGCAAAACCACTGACCTCGTGGGAGTGTAAATGTTTTACCCTCACAACTAAAAAAAAAAAAATTGTTTTTAATAGTTCTCTTCCTAAATTGCAAAAAATCACAATGACACTGGCATGGGTATCCACCTCTTCACATAACAGCCACACCGAGTGATGTGGGCTGTAGCTGTCACAAAACCAGATAAACCTTCAGTATTTCCAAGCACTGAGCCACTACACGGAAACGACTGACACGTGCCAGCAGCCTGCATGGATCTCAAACTCATTCTGCGACATAAGAGAAGCTACGCACACAAGACCACATACTGCAAAACTCCATTTATACAAAATTCCAGGAAAGGCAAGCAGAGCAGTAGTAGCCAGAGGCTGGGAATGGTAGGGGCGGTGGGGGGAACCTAGTGCAAAGGAGCATGTGGGAACTTTCAGGAGTGATGGGAACATTCTACATCACAGTACTGGCCATAGTTACACCACCACATACCTGTGTCAACGCATATCCACACATATGCTTAAAATTGGTGAATTTTATTCTGTGTAAATAATGCCTTAATCAAGCTGATCCTTGGTGGAAAAACAGCCAGCTGAGCTAAGCCTCCTACCACATCGCACTCCAGTATGTACACAAAGGCATCAACAGTCAGTAGCTGTCTCCGAGTGGCAGACTCACAGGTTAATTCTCTTAATATTTTGCCCTCTTTTCCTAACTTTCTATAATGAACGAGAATTACTTTTATAACCAGGAAAACAGCAACAGAACCACTAACAAACCAGGAACTCTATATGACAAATAAAACCAATGAAGCTGGAATGTAAGGTATTATAGAGAAGAAAATCATTTACCAACCATTTTAATGTAAACTATCAAAAGTACAGACAAAAAGATCCACGTCAAGGATTAAACTATGTTCAGTAGATCTCAGTGATGAAAGTTCTATTTATTAGAATATCCTGTTCCTTAGTTATGTCAAATAATAACTAGAAGGTCAAAACACATTCTTCCCATTCATTCTTTTACCTAAAATTTTATACCTCTGATAGATGTCTTAGGTTCATTATTTAGAAATACGAATAACATCTAATCATTTAACTCACTTAGAGTCCTCCTTGTCATCTTTCTCCTCTTCATCTTTCTTTTCCTCTTCTTTCTTTTCTGTTTTTTCTGCTTTATCTTCTTCTTTTTCTTCTACTTTTTCTTCTTGTGAGGGTCGGGCAATTTGCTGCTGGAATGAACGACCATTTGTCAGATTCAAAGGTAAAAGAAACAGCTCCTCAAACTGTGATGGCAAATTACAATATCTACCTTCGCAAAAAACTTAATAGACAATTAACTTATGAGGCACTTACAATGTAATTAGGGGGAGAAACGGCCTAATGCTCTTTAATATACTCCACATGCGTTGCTTAAAAGCACACACACTCACGCTCCCAGTGTCTGGACCCATCGGAGAGGCGAATGTGTTAAGATTCACCTAGAAATCTGAAATCTGAGGTAGGTTCTCTCTTTCTGTAACTCCCACATCTCATCTGTCACTCAAGCATCTCAATTCTACCTTACAATCTGATAACCTATAATGTGCCAACCCCTTCCCCTCGTATTAGATATTTCTAATACCTCGTATTAGGTATGCTTCCAACTTTTTCATCGCTATGGACGATACTCTAAGAAACATCTTTATGTTTTTATCCTTCTGCATGAACATTCACTTAATGAATAGTAGACGGCTATGGTCATCGTCAAGACCAAAGTAATTTGAAAACACACTAAGGATACAGTGAAGCGAAAAGAAGTAAAACACACAAATATCTCTAGGCTCTGATTACAACTCTGTAATTATAAATATGCACAGGAACGAAGACTAGAGGAGAGTAAGATTATGGACCCTTTTATCTTTGCTAAAATTGTGACTCCAAAAGAAACGGTGAAGGTATGTTTGTGCATTATTCTTATTTAATGCAGAAATCAAGGCCGTCCACCGTATGGGGGACTGAACTGCCACGCGGTGTTCCAGCGCACAGCCTCTGCCTCGGGTGCACCTCTTCCAATCCTCCTCCCTTCCCACACTGCTTCCTGCTCCGGACTCTCCGGAACACCTCCAGCATGTCTTGGCCTGGAACACCCTTTCCACCCCTCCCTGCTGTGGGGGGGGCCAGCCTGGAGAGCTGCTAGAAGAACAAAGAACAGCCTCCTGCAGGCAAGTCAGTGTTTATCACTCCCCAGCTCAGCGCTGGAGACAGCCAGTCTGAGCTTTCTTACCGGCCCCTCCGGCGCTGAGATAGCAGTTTTGGTTTTCCCTTAATCACTTGACCCTGTTTCCTAGCAACCGACCTAGGTCAGCTGCCTTGGTCCCGCCTTCTACCCTTTATAAGATGTGTGTATTCTCTCAATAAATGAGGCTTGATCAGAGACTTTGTCTTGCCTCCATTCTCTGTGGCCCCTGCCCCCCAATTCTCACTCCCTCCCTCCCTCAGGACCTGCATCCACTGACCTGCGGGCCGGGTCACCCTGCCTAGTAAGCTCCTGCGCAGCCTCTGAAATTCAGTTCGGAATGCTCCATCTCCCATGTGTGAGGTTTTTCTTGATTTGCACGAGCAGCTTGGACAGGCTCCCTACCTCCCCCCCTGCAGGGTTCGCATCTGCTCCCAGCGCTTACCACAGGACTTCCTGTAACTGGTTGTCAGGGTCTGTCCCACTGTGTTACAATCTCATCAAGAACAAGGACCCCATCTTAATCATCTCCAGGAGACCAGCTCCTAGGAGACATCTAGAAGCGTCTGCACGTGCTGGATACAGCAAAATCCAAGTTCCCTCATTCTGGTTATTTGCCAAGTGTTTGCCCTCCCACTACAATCTTGCGTTCTGATCGAGGCCAAAGTCAATCTTGCTTCATAATAACTGCCTGTCCTCTTGCTGTTCCTGTCACGGGACAACATGAAGTCCTCACTAACTTGAGGTAAAGTTTTCCTTAACTCTTAACAGCATCTCAAAGTCCTTTACCCACTCAGCAAAGCTGGCTTCTTTCCTAAGATAACTAAGACCTTGCTGGCTCCTCAAGAAGCGGCCCGATGCCCTCTTCGGATCCACAGCAGAAAGAACAATCTGTATCCTTCTTGCTCCCAAATGCCACTTCCAGAACATTGCCGAACTGTATTATTTCAAAAATCACTTCCTTTCTCAAATTTCAGAAATCTACCTATGATGCCTTTCATCTCTTTTGGTGTTACAAAAGGAATTCTCATGTATCCCTAAGGACAAATGATTTTATCACATGGCTCATGCCTTTTCTAGCAACATAATAAATATCCTACAACTGAAATTCTTTTGGGGCACCTCAGTGACTCAGTCAGCTAAGTGTCTGACTCGTGGTTTCAGCTCAGGTCATGACCTCACAGTTTCTTGGGTTCAAGCTACACATTGGGCTCTATGCTGGCAGCGTGGATCCTGCTTGGGATTCTCTCTCTCTGTCTCTCTGTCTCTCTCTCTCCCCCTCCCCTGCTCATGCTGTCTCTCTCTCACAAATAAACAAAACTTAAAAAAAAAAATACTTTCAGGTCATGCCCATTAAGTTCCCCAATGGGGAAGTCACAACTGCCATCAACAGTGGGCTCTACCTCCAAGATCCTGAAATTAGAAAAGCTTCTCTCTACCAACCACTCGAGCCCCACCCATCCTTCTTCTTCTTTGTTGTTGATCCTGTTTATCCTCATCATGACCTTTGATCCCTTTGTTCTATGAAATGTCACAGTCCATCAGGAAGAACTTTACCTACTTTTCCATTATGACCCCTTACAAATCATTTCAACACCACGTTCCCTCCCTTGCTTTATCTAATTTTCCCAATTGCTCACCCCAGCAAGTGCCAGTTTCCTTTTCTTCTGAGTATTTATTATTATTAGAAAATACTAAGAAATCAGGAAGATTTTCATACGTTACCCTCTCCAACCATGAGGAGTTATGCTTTACAACTGGGAATGTTTTATTCAGCTTTGATAAGGTGACCAACTCCGGAGCATTCCAGAGTGGTGACAAGACTGGCTTCAAATGCTAATAACCTCGAGCCAACCCCTGCCCCAAATACCACATTCTGAACGAACAAGACAAGACGGCATACCAACAATGACCTTGGCCCTTTGCAAGTGGGCTGTAGAACCTAGAAAATGGTTAATGGCCCTAAGAAATGACAGGGAGCCATCAACTCAGCAGACAAGGAGTAAAGAGGTTCACTCTTCTGTTAAGACTTGATGAACATATAACTATTTCCCTAATACTTTCCTATTTCGAATGCCAACCAGTGTTTTGAAGAAAGCAAGCAATCCCACACACTCCCTGCTGTGTGGAATCCAGCCAACAGCTAACTTTGCTGCCCCTTCCCTAGTGCCAGGGACTGACAAGCAAGGTAGCACCTGCTTCAACCAGTCAATGGGAAGACGAGGGCAGGATCTCTTGTGAAGCACAACCCCCAATTCTGCAGAAGGCATGGACCTGACCCAAAGAAGTTGACGGAGTGGCTAACCAGCGTGTGGAGGTGTGTGACACCTCCAGAGCAGAACCCCCAAGAGGCAGAACGCACACGAACTGGGCAGGAGTAGACGGACAGGCAGAGCCGGGGAGGCCAGACCATACGGTCAGCATTTACCTCTGGGTGACACGCGTCGAGACCCACTGTAATGACTGCCAACTGCATTAAAGAGAGTAAGGAATAACCTCTGATTTTTACAAAAAGTGACTGGAATTGCTTTTGTTTCAGGCAAATCTGCAAAGAGAAGTGTCAGTCCCCATGGTGTGGGATGGAGGTTATAGGTTACAACACTCAAAACCTTCAGCAGGTTGGCTGGAGTAGTGGTCTGCCTGGGTGACTCAGTCAGTTAAGCATCCGGCTTTGGCTCAGATCATGATCTCACGGTTCGTGGGTTTGAGTCCCCTGTCGGGCTCTGTGCTGACAGCTCAGAGCCTGGAGCCTGCTTTAGATTCTGTGTCTCCCTCTCTCTCTGACCCTCCCCTGCTCACACTGTCTCTCTCTCTCAAAAATAAAAATTTTTTCAAAAAGTCCCCCAACAGAGACATTCCCATTAGCTTCCTATCCGGGATTCTCTGTCTTTAAACCCAATACTTCATCGTCAATAAAAAGAGGTCTCATCCTGTTAGGGAGGATCTCGTGACGTGAAGCATTTCTGTCGAATGGCAAACTATGCACTACAAAGGTAAGAGTATGTTACAAAACGAAATGAAAATCCAAATGAAAACCATGAAAGTTTTATGTATTTCATAATTATGGGAAGTGACGAACAAGGTCAATTTCAAGAGTCCTTTATAGCAAGATCAAAAGGCAGATTATGCTGAGATGCGTCTCTACTACATCTAACTGAATAAACGAACACTTACACGTACCCTATGTGTATCTGTAACATGCTCGAGTCTTTAGAAAACAGATAAGCAAATTCCCACTCAGCAGATGATGGGAGATGCAAGAAATGAAATGACTACATTTAAGAGCACAAGCTTATAGTCAGCTAGAAACACACAGGAGACAAAAAGAATGAAGCCCTACCATCGCCACTGAGTTTTTTCAGTAGTTCAGGCAGTAAACAGAAAATATCTTATCAAAATATATTAAAAAACTAATGCCTTTGAGCCAACTGAATTTGAGACTACTTCCCTGAAAACTAAAAGCTGTCTGTGAAGGCCACAAAGGTACTGGTCGCTGCCGTTTACTGGGTGCCCCCTTGTGCTCGAGACCACACTAAAGGGCTTCACGCACACGACGAACCCAGTCCTCACGCTAACCCTGCAAGGGAAGGGTTACTGTTCCCTCTCTCACGCATGTGGAACCAAGGGTCAGCAAGAGAAAGGTCACGTCTAGGGTCACAGAGACACAGAGATCACACAGAGACAGGGCATTTTTGGGTCTAAAGCTCTTCAGATTATACCCAACATTTTTTTTAACTCCACGTTTTAAACCTAAAACGGTCTATTGTCTATCTAACAATTTAGTCAGAAACTCTCCCAACTTCAAAATTTACTACATTTACATAAGTCTATGCTTGCTCAATACCTTTGGGGAATGAACACATGCTGACATATTTAAAGAGGAAGATGTTGTCAGAAGGAAGGAAGGGCACAAATTCTTGTGAAAGGCAATCAAGTATTTGGAAATGAAGAATGCAGGTTCCAAACAATGACTTGCTTTATTGTCGGTCACTCCCAGGTACGCAGTAGTTCGAGCTGCACAGTGACAGACTTGTTAGACGGGAGTTTATGCTGGACAGTAAGAAGAAATTCTTAGTTCTAACAAAAATGTTACACATAGAATCCAATTACTACTTGGCATGCTATTTATAAATGTAGACCCCAAATAGTAACACTCGATGAGTGGCTTTTGGCCTCTAATCTTTGACATGCATTCACTGCTTCAACTAAAACTTATGACGAACCACACTCGCTCTCATCATGGGATGCTAGGAAGTTGAACAGCAAAGTGGTTTGGGCAGTAGCTAACGGAATTTTGAGTTACGGCTTTTGCCAATAATAATCTCTGAACACAAGTCTAACAAAAATACGATTATCTGTCTTATTTCCCTATGATTCTGAGATTAAACTCATTTTCAGAATCAGTAACATGCAAGGTTCTGTACAGCAACAGCAGGTTAAAAATCAAACCTTGCAAACTTGGAATCGCTCAGTCAATAATACTTCCTTTGGGTAAGAGATCTGGGAGTGGGGGGAGAGAATGGGGAAAGCAGTCAAATAAAAACTGAAAGGATGGGGCATAAACTTCAATAGAACTCTACAGGCTTGAAATAAATTTGTGCTAAGTGGGCTCTGGGATTACCTACGGTAATTCCTACTGATCCAAACTTGATTGAATAATAGAGCAGTAAAGTGATTTCCAAATTAGTTGGATCTGTTATCAACCAAGGTAAAATCAAGACACACCAATTTAGGGGCACCTGGGTGGCTCAGTCGATTGAGCGTTGGGCTTCAGCTCAGGTCATGATCTCACAGTTCGTGGGTTCGAGCCCTGCGTCAGGCTCTGTGCTGACTGCTAGCTCAGAGCCGGGAGCCTGCTTCAGATTCTGTGTCTCCCTCTCTCTCTGACCCTCCCCTGCTCACGCTGCCTCTCTCTGTCTCTCAAGGACAAATAAAAGACATAAAAAAAAAAAAAAAGACACACCAATTTAAAAATCCTTAACTTGTAATGAGATTCTGTTTTTTAAAAACAGAAGTCTTTCTAAACTTTTTTCTATGCAGCAAATTCTACGTTCCCAACCCAGATCTGTTTCCTAAACTCCAGACTTCTACATCTAACTGCTCACCGTACATCTCCACCCAGACATCTAATACATACCTGAAATTCGGCATGTCCCAATTCTTCCCCCATTTCTGCCACTCCTTCAGTGATGCCTACGCGGTAAATGGCAGCCCCACAGGCCAAATCTTGGGTTACCTTTGATAACTGTCCTCCAATCGCCTGCAATCAATCCATTGGCAAAACCTTGGATTTTTACCTCACCGTCAAAAATACATCCAGAAATGGACCGGTTCTCCCTGTCTCCCTCACTAGAGTCTAGTCCAGACCACTGAGAGGATTAACAGGACCTGCTGGCCCGTCTCTTTGCTTCTGCCCCAGCCTTCCTGACAACTGCTCTCAACAGAGCAGCCAGAATGATCCTGCCGCTACTAAAATCTGATACAAGTCTTCTGCTCAAAAGTCCGATGGCTCCTCTTCTCTCTGGTATCAGCTCTAACGTCATTTATTTCTACAAACACAAGCCCTTAAACTAACACCACCTAGTTTTGGAAAACCTGTGCATCTATTCTGACACAAACGGAATGAAGTACACAAGCAATAAAGAAACAGGGAGAAGGGGCGCCTGGTGACTCAGTTGGTTAAGTGTCCAACTTCGGCTCAGGTCATGATCTCACAGTTTGGGGTTTCGAGCCCCACGTCGGGCTCTGTGCTGACAGCTCAGAGCCTGGAGCTGCTTCAGATTCTGTGTCTCCCTCTCTCTCTGACCCTCCCCTGCTCACACTGTCTCTCTCTCTCAAAAATAAAACATTTTTAAAAATTTTAAAAAACAGAGAAGATTCTTCTGGTCTGAGATGGTGCTATGTTTCCATCATTGAACACTCTCCTTCCAAAATTCTCAGTGAAAACAACCAGAATAAATATAAAACTAGAGGAAAAATCTTCACGGTAATAACACAAAAGCTAATGTGGGCAGGAACAGACTGATGGAAACCCCAAACTGTGCCTACCTGGGGTCAAGGTGAGGGCACATATGGACAATTTCAGTTCCTTAAATGCATTCTGGGATGAGCTAGAGGTGTGCGCACACAGAACAAGAATGTGCAGAGGAAATGCTAATGCGGCTGGACCTGAACAACGTGCGTGTATACGGAGAGCAGTGAGGTGGCGTCCCCGGTACCTTTAGGATGGAAACGAATGCTTCAGGGTAACAGAGACATCCTCTGTAACACAGAATTTCCTAGAGTTTTCTCCTCTATCAACACAAGCAACAGACTGCCCACCCTACAAAGCTAAGATATAATAAACATCAAATTATCCCCTTACATTCTCTGGGATTGAAAAATTGAAACAATTTAGAAATATGAAATATGTTAACTTGTAACAATTCAAGTTACAAGTAACAGTTGGTAAGAAGGAACAAAGCTATTGTTAAAAATTTGTAGCTGAGGGGCTCCTGGGTGCTCAGTCAGTTAAGCATCTGACTTCGGCTCAGGTCATGATCTCCATTTGTGGGTTCGAGCCCCATGTCCGGCTCTGTGCTGATAGCTCAGAGCCTGGAACCTGGTCTGGATTCTGTGTCTCCTATTAAAAATTTGTAGCTGAAACTTGTTTAAAATGCAGATGGGCTCCGGCATCTCTAGCTAATTTGTTTGATCCCACCTTCTCTGTGGGACGCCCGGATGCTTTTGAGCAGAACGGCCTGTCCCGCCTCACTGCCAGTGTTCAGATTGCCGCCGCCCCCCCCCCCGCGCCCCCCGCCAGGCGGTGAGCCCTGGTGGAGTTCCACGTCCCTCGCCCTGTGTCAACAGTACGGCCGCGGCGGTACCAGCACAGCCGAGGCGGTACCAGCACGCTCCTTGCTCCCTTTCGGGCCTCCTCACCCATTCCTCTGTTCCCCTTCGTAAGCCAATGTCACAGGCGGGGCGGCCTGCACTGCAGTCGCAACTCACCTTCCACACCCCCTTCCGCTCACAACCACCTTATTTCCAGCCCCCCCCAACCCACTGACAATGCACGTTGCGGGCACCTCCACCCACTCAGCCTTCGGCAGAATCTCAGGCACAGGCTCGCGAGCCACTCCCTGTACTTTCACTGACCAAGAAATATTGTTCCCGAAGAACATGTAATGCCATCCTGTCCTGTGAGGCAGTAGGTTCTGTAGGAAACACGGTCCAGAAAACGCAGCAGGTTATGGCTACAGATAATGAGAGAACCGCGGCTAACGAAAGAAAGGGCGGCTGTGTGGGGAAACTGGGAGACTTAGGAACAACTGGTCGGCAGTCAGCGGCTGTCCTGCGAGATGAATCTGGGTGCGGAGTGCAAGGACGACTGCACTGTCCCAGCAGCCACGCTGGTAACGCACACATGAGCTGTGACAGCGGCTGATCACTTATTTTGGAGCAAATAGTTTGTGAAGTACTGAATTGCAACTGTGAAAACATACACTACGCTGTATTAAAAACTATCTTTTGGGGAGCCTGGGTGGCTCAATTGGTAAGCCCCCGACTTCAGCTCAGGTCATGATCTCACAGTTTGTGGGTTCGAGCCCCACATCGGGCTCTGTGCTGACAACCAGCTCAGAGCCTGGAGCCTGTTTCAGATTCTGTGTCTCCCCTCTCTCTGCCCTTCCTCTGCTCACATTCTGTCTCTTTCAAAAATAATTTAAAAAAATTAAAAAAAATTTAAAGCCTACCTTTTAAAATCAAATGCTTTCTAAGATAAACTATCTAAACTCCAGAAATGAAATTAATCTGAAACAGTCAGGTCCGCGGTATTCCAGTAAACTTTTATGCTAATTACCAGGCTCTATTTCTCTGTAATTCTCCCATATTCTACCTGCCCCTTCTCAGACAAAAGGACTGGTAAAGTCAGTATTATTAAATGAGGTGTTATGGGTCCCATATTTACATTATCACTGTTAACACTGACAGGCACAATTTAGATGATATAGAAGTATAGAACATTTCTCATTAATCTTATCATGCCAGAAGCTTCCAATACATTCAAAATAGATCATGGGACAAGTTAAATATACATTAATTTCAAAATAATAACATGTTCATAACATCCTAATGAGTCAATGAAATATCGATCCCTAAAATATACGTGATTAAGTACAAGCTCCAGTTGTAACATTTTTCGTCTCTGTATCTCCACCAAGCCTGAAACACCTTCCATGCAATAATGAAACACACCTGGTTTCTTCCTCTGCGTTTTCCATAATTCCTTCTCACTAGGGCTTTATAATTCTCATTTTTCTTGGTTAAGTAGTAATATAAAACACAATCAGGAACACTCTATAAGGAAAAAAAAATATTGTCAAGAGCCAAAAGAAATAAAATTTTTTTTTAAGAATCAACTAACACTATCAAGGAAAATCTATGGTATTCTCAAGGTATAAATTAAGGAGAAACATATAGCTAGCATTTTAAGGAATATCTATCTAGGCTCTAAAAATATAGTCATTATATTTACTCTTTTAAAGGTCAATTACAGTCGTCCTAATTCAAAATATGTAAAAGATACCAAAAGCAATCAGAAACATTCAAGCACTTCCTTATGAAGGAGTAACCAAGTTCTCTTTCTTGTTGCAGATATGTAAAATTCAAAATGTCTCTTCAAATATTTTGCTCAAAAACACTACATCCAGGAGCGCCTGAGTGGGTCAGCTGGTTTGGCCTCTTACTGCGGCTCAGGTCATGATCTTGTGGAATGTGGTTTGAGCCCCATGGTTGGGCTCTGTGCTGACAGCTCAGAGCCTGAAGCCTGCATCAGATTCTGTGTCTCCCCTTCTCTCTGCCCCTCCCATGCTCATGCTCTGTCTCTGTCTCTCAATAATAAGTAAAAATGTTAAAAAAATAATAAAAATAAAACACTACATTCAATCCATTGTGGGAAAATTTTTCAGGGAAAAATCAGGATTCTGAGATTTTAATCAGAAACTTAGTAAGGTTTAAAATGCATTGTAGTCTTGGTGTTTCTAGGAAAATCCAGTATTAGGCTGTTTTTCATTAACTATGAAAATCAGACTATGTTCCCTGCTTACGATTTGTTACATAATTATATCCATCACTATACTAGTCACATGCGAATCTTTATAAAAATCTATTCTATTTAACTACTTCAGTATATTAGAGCACAAAACTTCAAAGTAGCAACCATCACAAACCTATAAACATTCTCAATGCAAACCATTTCTTACCTTCCTTTCCAAGTAGGATGCAATTAGTCCAAAGTTTTTTGGATGCTGGATAAACCTGAGTAAAAACAGAAAACAACAACAACCACACACACACACACACACACACACACACACACACACACACACACACACACATTTTAACAACTTAAAAAGAGGCGGGGAGGGGGGGGAGAGGACTTTGGGAACAGAAATCTTAGTTCAGTCCATTTCCCCGGGATCCCTAAGTGCCAACCTGAGGAATAAGAGGAGAATCACTGGAGTCTTTTGAGGGCACAGATTCCTGGGCACCATCCACCAGAAACCACTGGGTTGGTTTATGGTGCAGCACAGAAATCTGGACTTTTAAAAAGCACCCCTAGGTGACTTAGGCATCACCCAACTTTGGGTACCACACTTCACGTGACTCTGTAACCCGCGTTCAGCTCTTATTTGTTACTACTTATGTCCCACCTACAAACCTATGGGAAGATCACATCAGATCTACATTCCCTACTTTCCACAGGATCCATTCAAATGTCAAGAGGGGGCCAAATTTTTGGAGAAACAGTTCAATTTACAAGTGAATGCCAAATATTTTTCGCAAATTTATATAAGCTTCTATTAGAAAATAGTTTAAAGTTTAAATTACTTGTCCTTGAAGATCTCCTTCTCGTGGTCAGTCCAAACATTCATAAACTGCCTGTCTTTATAAACTTTCATGGGGTCTTCCATAAGTCCATTCATGTTGATGAACTTGACCCGTCTCTGTTCTGCATCAAACATCATAGGTGGGATCACAGAGAGTTGCCGCATTTGTTTCTCATTATTCTGCAAAAACAAATTAAAAAAGTAAACGTAACTTATGTAGAATAAAATTTAAAGAGGGCCACAGACCAGCTATCATAATCGAAGCCAGAAAAACCACATATGTAACTTAATGTCAATAGTAGCATATACCCTAACATCTAACATATAGTAATTACTCACATCTAATAAACACTCATTAAATGAGGGGCGCCTGGGTGGTTCAGTTAGTTAAGTGTTCCACTTCAGCTCAGGTCATGATCTCACAGTTTGTAAGTTCAAGCCTCATGTCGGGCTCTGTGCTGACAGCTCAGAGCCTAGAGCCTGCTTCGGATTCTGTTTCCTCTCTCTCTGCCCCTCCCTGATATGTGCACTTGCGCGTGTGCACGCTCTCTCTCTGTCTCTCAAAAATAAATAAATGATTTAAAAAACACACTCATTAAATGACTTATATGGACAGAGACTACGCATTATTTTTTTTATGTCCCACTACTACAATTTGAAAAGAGTTCTTTACTTAAAAGAAGTGGATACTTCAAGTAATAAATTCTTTTTTTTTTTTTTAAGTAGGCATCACACCTAGTGAGGAGCCCAACACAGATTTTGAACTCACAACCCTGAGATCAAGAGTCCAACGCTGAGGGGCACCTGGGTGGCTCGCTCAATTAAGCATCTGACTCTTGGTTTTAGCTCAGGTCATGATCTCAAGGTTCCTGAGATGGAGCCCCACGTTGGGCTCAGCGCTAACAGTGCAGACCCTGCTTGGGATTCTCTCTCTCTCTGCCCCTCCCCTACGTGTGCACTCTTTCTCTCTCTCAAAACAAACAACCATTAAAAAAAGAAATAAAAAAAGAGACGTTTAACCAACTAAGCCACACAGGCACCTCAGATAATGAAATTTTCAAACTAAAGGACACAAAGTAAGGTCAAGTTCACTGAAACAATAATCTTAAGAAATATTTAATTACATTAACAGTCATTTTTAAAAGTCTTAATGTCATTTTAGACAATAAGTCTTAATGTCATTTTAGAGACCAATAAATATGGAAAAAAGTAGACACCAAATCCTAAGGGTACTGACTTTAAATTAATTAAACTCATGTGTATAATACTTCTTGCTAATCTTACATAATATCTTCACTGAAAATTGAAGACTATTATCCTTAGAATTTCAATCAAAACTTTGTTACGTCTATACAATTAGTTTTTCCCCAAAGTTTAATTTCTTAAGTTCATAAGCACAAATTTCTATGAAAAACCTTTACCCAAAATTACAGGTATTGCCCCAACACAAAGCTAGGTTTTTTTCCCTAAAACTTTTCCTCACAGAAGTGGGTACCACCTTACATTTAGTCCTTACAAAGTGTCTAATTTTGTGGCGACCTCTCAATCAGTCTGAAGCCGAAAAACGGCTTGGGCAGACACATTAGCTTGACGTCACCTCAGGTGGTACTGGTTTTGGATGCTTACAGACAGGCCCTAATGAAATCAGTCAAAAAGCAAGCAACAAAATTTAACACAGATTTAGTCATCATTGCAGGGATTATGACCACAAATTTTGAAATATATAGTCTTTGATCATCACTTAAGGAGACCACCACATTCAAATAAGCAAGACTGTCAGAATTTCGACATGAAGTTTTCTGGCAGTGGTGATGGTGGTGTATGTGTGTGTGTGTGAAGTATAGTTGATACCACAGAAGAGATTTTTTAAAAAACAGTATATAAAATCGAAAACTACATAAACAGGATGTGGCTTCTGGACCAACCTTTACAGATAGTTTGAACACCTAAGAAGACTCATAATAGGGACTGAAATTTCTTCTTCTTCAGCACAGATTTACTGACGCCATATCAAATCTCTCTCCCAGACTCTCCTGGCTAGACAGGACACTTCGGAGAACCCACCCGCCCCTCAGGTCCACAACTCAAGGTGCAAATACCCGCAAAATAAGTACTCCTGTGTTCTTTTGGAAAATGATACCACCAGCTCAATCCTCCAACCTAGAACCTGGCGAGTCCCTTTCCACTTCTCTTCTTTGTCAATCCATCTTCCCCTGCCCACTCCATCTCCGATGAGTCTCTCCTGTCAGTCCGTTCCCATATATCCCTGCCACTGCTGCCCTGATTCAGGCCCTTATTTTTATCTGAACAGCCTCCTCACCTCTTTCCAGGCCTCCCTGCTGCCAAGGCCATCTGTGTAAAATGCCAACACAATCCTGAGACTGCCTGGTTTAAAACATTCAGCGATTGGGTAGGAGCCAAGATGGCGGAGAGGAAGAGAGCTCTGTAAACTTTGTCTGCCCCACCAATCGAACTGAGAAGGATACTACTCTCATCTGCAAGAGCGGAAGGAGAAAATACTGGACTCCAGAAAGAAGAGAACCTCAAGGATATCTGAGTGAGTGAGCGCGAACTGGGGAGATTGGAAAACGGGCCAGCCCAAGACGGGCAGGGGAGATGGGAGCCCCAGCCCAAGGTGGGGCAAGCAAGCAGAGCCCGAGAGACAAAGGGAAGAGACAGAGAGACTGAACAAGCTCATAGTACTGTCTTTGGGGAAGAGGTAAAGAACGCTTAATCACGCTTGGAGAGAGAAGCTCACTCCATAGATAACTACTGGGTAGCCCAAATCCCAAACCCAGGTGGCAGAAGGGAAAGAACAGCTTCCAGCCTTCCTCCATCTCGGGGGAGGGGGGGGTGGGTGTCAGCGGCTGTGGTGGTGTTAGGGGTGCTCATTTCGACCGCGGTTTTGGGAGTGGGAGTACGCACCTTATTTCCACGGCGCATCTTGCCCCCAGCACTGGCTGCACGAATCCTGAATCCCGGGTGCCAACAGGGAAAACACAGCCCCCACCTCTGCGCGATCCCAGCAGGGAGCTGGGGAAAGTGGAAGCTTGGGCGCACACTCAGGCTGCTGGAGCTACCAGCTCATTTCCGGCAGCTCCCAGCCCTCTGGCAACAGCTGCGCACTCATTCCTCCCCCAACGCAATTACAATCCTGGCTGGGGGTTGGGTCTGTGACTGCCCGCACTTCACTTCCTGCTGCACTTCACCTCCTGCTGCGCAGAGCCAAGATAAACTGATTCCTCCCCCTAAGAAGCCAGCCACCAAAGCAAATACATCTCATCTGTGGTAGCATAAAAGTGCATGGACTAGAAAACACAACTCGGCTCAACTGCAGCACAAGGAGATCTGACTCATTAGAGTGGCCTACAGTGCATAGTTCAAGCAGAGTTTGGTGGGGCCGCCATTATACTCTCTGCAGACACCAAGGCAGAGCCTCTGAGAGCAGCCTCCGAGACCTACCACACCAAACCACACCTATCCACAAGGGGAAGCTGCTGTTTTTTTGTTTTGTGTTTTTTTATAATTTTTTTCTTTTTCTTTTTTCTTCATTTTTTTCTTCTTTTCTTCTTTTTCTATAAGTATTTTTTATTATTACTCTTTTTTTACTTAAATTTTTTAAAATTTTTACTCATTTTCCTTTCTCCTTTCTCCCTTTTTTTACCTTCTTGCAATCCAGATATATTCTCCTATATCTCATCCCTACCTCTCCCCTCAACTGGTCATACACTTTTAGACTGTCCACTGTCCTTTGTTGTCTCTGACCCCCTTTATTTTTTTTTTCTTTTCTTCTCTTCTTTTCATCTCTTTCCTCTGTTTTCTTTCTTTTCTTTCCCCCTTTTAATGTGTTTGTTTGTTTGATTCGTCTGTGCGTTTGTGTGTTACTGTTCCCTCTGTGTTTGTCTGTTTTCCTTCTTAGCGCTACACCAAGAAACAAGTCAAAGTGTGCATGACAGCGAGTCCCAAATACCGCTAAGTAGGGAAATAAAATATTCAAAGGCACAACAAGAGAAACTGAGAGACACCATTAAAAGAATATTTCCTGAAACGACAGGCCCTGGACAGTCAATAAGCCTCCTTTAACAGAGAAATATTAACAGGTGCACAGTGCATAACGAGCTTTCTAAAGCTGACAAGAGACAGAAAACTAGCAAAAATGACAAAACGAAGGAACTCTCCACTGAAGAACCTCCAGGAGGAAGTCACAGCCACAGAACTGCTTAAGGCAGATCTAGACAACATACTGGATCAAGAATTTAAAAAACTTGTCATAAAATTAATCGCTGGGGTTGAGAAAAGCATCAAAGAATCAACTGAGACAATTACTAGGCACTTTGAAAATAGGTGTGATGAGTTAAAAAAGGCTATGGATGAGGTGAATAACAAACTGGAGGCAGCCACCTCAAGGATTGACGAGGCAGAGAGAAGAACAGGTGAATTAGAAGATATAGTTATAGCAAAAGAGGAAGCTGAAAAAAAGAGAGAGAAATTAATCCAGGAGCAGGAAAGGAGAATTCGAGACCTGAGTGATACAATCAAACAGAACAACATCCGTATCATAGGAATTCCTGAAGAGGAAGACAGAGAGAAAGGTCCTGAAGGGATACTAGACCAAATTATAACTGAGAATTTCCCAAATCTGGGAAAAGAAATAGACATTCAAATTCAAGAGGCACAAAGAACCCCCTTAAGACATAACTTGAATCGGCCTACGGCACGACATATCATACTAAAACTGGCAAAATATAAAGATAAAGAGAGAATTCTGAAAGCAGCTAGGGAGAAAAGGGCCCTCACATACAAAGGGAAACCTATCAGAGTGGTTACAGACCTATCTAATGAAACTTGGCAGGCCAGGAAGAAATGGCAGGAAATCTTCAACGTGATGAACAGAAAAAACATGCAGCCAAGAATCCTTTATCCAGCAAGCCTGTCATTCAAAATAGAAGGAGAGATCAAAGTGTTCCCAAATAAACAAAAATTGAGAGAATTCAAGACCACCAAACCAGCCCTACAGGAAATCCTAAGAGGGAGTCTATAAGGGAAATGTTGCAAAGAATACAAGGTGCCAGAGACACCACAATAAACATGAATTCTAGGGAGAACACAATGACTCTAAACCCACATTTTTCAATAATAACACTGAATGTAAATGGACTGAATGCTCCAACCAAATGACACAGGGTAGCAGAATGGATAAAAAAACAAAACCCATCTATTTGCTGTCTACAAGAGACTCATTTTCAATCGGAAGACACCTTCAGGTTGAAAGTAAAGGGATGGAGAAATATCTATCATGCGACTGGAAGCCAAAAGAAAGCTGGAGTACCCATACTTATATCAGACAAACTGGACTTTAAAGTAAAGGCAGTAACAAGAGATGAAGAAGGACATTATAAAATAATTACAGGATCTCTCCATCAGGAAGAGCTAACAATTATAAATATCTATGCACCAAATTCGGGAGCACCCAAATACATAAAACAATAAATCACAGAAAGAAACAATCTTATTGACAAAAATGTGCTAATTGCAGGGGACTTTAATACTCCACTGACAGCAATGGATAGATCAACCAGACAGAAAATCACTAAGGAAACAATGGACCTGAACGACACATTGGAACAGATGGAACTGATAGATATATTTAGAACTCTGCATCCTGAAGATAGGAAATTCACCTTCTTT